>CM022298.1:631139051-631429517 GCA_011799875.1 Thinopyrum elongatum
CATGATGGACCCACTATGCTATGGATTCTCATCAAGTTGCGCCACGTCCTCCTAATGGTCGTAGAAGGTTTGTCGAAACCGCCGATTCGAAACCGTAATACCATACCATCTGCTGTGTGCTTGGCTATGCCAATTCACGTCAATGCTGAAAAGGCTCGAAGGAACCACTATCGTGCTGGGAACACTCTTTGTGAATTCAGTACAGCCTCTGTTCTCTTCGATTCAGGAGCATCGCATGCTTTTGTGTCCAAACATTTTGCTCAGTCACATGAGTTATACTTGGAGAATTACCCACTCCTCTAATGGTTCAGTCCCCGAGATCCAAGTGGCAAACCACAATGCTAAGCCCTCCCAACCACATTGAGATTGGAGGTCTACTTTTTTTCCGGTTCTCCTTCATTGTACTTGGACCTTCCGACATAGACATTATTCTCGGTATGGACTGGTTGACAGCCCATAATGCTTTGATTGACTGTGCTACTAAGACAGTCCAGCTCACACCCCTTCTGGCCAGATAGTCAAATACTCAGCCAATAGCTCTCGATGCTGAGAGCCAGATATATGTTCTGAATGCTTGAATGCTTCACCTCTTGAAGGCATCAAGAACTTTCCAGTTGTTCGTGATTTTCAAGATGTATTTCCAGAAGACTTCCAGAATACCCCCTGCTAGAGCTGTTGAGTTTGTCATCGACTTGAAACCTGGCACTACCCCTATTGCGAAGCGTCCTTATAAGATGCCTCCACATCATCTTCTCGAGCTTAAGGAAGAAATCGACACGTCACTTAAGAAAGGTTCATCCGCCCCGTTCCTCTGCTTGGGAGGCACCTTCACTCTTCGTTAAGAAGAAGGATGGAACTAACCGATTGGTTCAGGATTACCGACCTATCAACCAAGCAACAATTCAGAACAAGTACCTCTTCCCAGAATCAATGATCTGTATGATCAACTTGCCGGTTCCTCAGTATTCTCTAAGCTTGATTGAGATTGGGATACCATCAGTCCGTGTTCGTGAAGAGGATATTCCCAAGACTGCATTTGTTCTCGTTATGGCTCTTATGAGTACACTGTCATGTCATTTGGCTTACTAATGCTCCAGCCACATTCTCCCGTCTGATGAATTACATCTTCATGGATTACCTCGACAAGTTCGTCGTGGTTTATCTAGATGATATTCTGGTCTATTCGAAGAATAAGGAAGACCATGCTGAACACCTCCGTCTTGTACTGGAAAGGCTCCGAGAACACCAGTTGTATGCAAATACTCCAATGTGAATTCTGGCTTTCTGAAGTAACGTACCTTGGTCATGTATTTCCAAATGGCATTGCCGTTAACCCAGACGATTTCAGGCTATTCTGGACTGGACTCCTCCAAAGAACGTCAAGCAAGTGAGAGTTTTCTCGGCCTTGCAGCTATTGCCGTCGATTTGTCGAGAACTTTTCCAAGATTGCTAAGCCCCTGACTGATCTGCTTCACAAGGGCGTTAAATTTGAATGGACAACAAATGTCAAAAAGTTTTCTAGCCTCCAAAGACAAGCTGACTCTGCCCCATTACTATCTCCTCCGGTACCCCCCAAAGACTTTGTGATTTATTGTGACGCATCCCGTGAAGGATTAGGCTGTGTCCTAATGCAAGAGCGTAGTATTGCTTACGGCTCTCGTCAGTTGCGCCCACATGAAGAGAATTATCCGGTACATGATCTAGAACTAGCTGCTGTGATCTATGCATTGCAGTTGTGGCGACATTACCTTCTCGGTAATCGTTGCGAGATATACACGGATCATAAAAGTCTGAAGTGTTACTGTTACTCAGCCATCTCTAAACCTCCGTCAGCAAAGATGGATGGAGACTATTGCGGACTATGATTTGGGTATTTCTTATACCCTGCAAGGCTAATTTAATGGCTGATGCGTTGAGTCGCAAATCCTATTGCTGTGAACTTGAAGTCCAGCTAGAGCAACCACTCCTGTATGAAGAGCTTCGAAGGCTAAATCTCGAGATAGTTCCTCAAGGATACTTAAAAACCTTGGTTGTTGAACCAGACCTTGAAGAAAGCTGTTAAGAGTGCACAAGCTAAAGATGCTGAAGTTGATCTGATGAAGAAAGACCTTCACCTTGTAAAGTAAAGGGATTCTCTCGCTGTCTGAAGATGGAACCTTGTATTTCAGAAACCGCATTGTCATACCTCGTTTCGAACTCATGATTGACAAAGTCATGAAGGAGGCACATGACACACCATTGTCTATTCATCCAGGTAGCACCAAGATGTATCGTGATCTCCGTCAAAGGTACTGGTGGTCTAGAATGAAGCAGGACATTGCTCGTTATGTTGCTGAATGTGATGTGTGTCGACGCGTTAAAGCAGAACATCAGAAGCCTGCTAGAATTCTACAACCGTTACCTATTCCTTTATGGAAATGGGATAAAGTGCAGATGGATTTCATTACAGGACTTCCCAAGTCACAGAAGGGTCACGATGCTATTCTTGTCGTCGTTGACCAACTCTCTAAAGTTGCACACTTTCTGCCTGTCAAAGAAACTATCACTGCTAGTCAGTTAGCAGAGTTGTATATCTCCAGAATTGTATCACTCCACGGTATTCCGAAGGAGATTAGTTCGGACCGTGGCGGTCTTTTCACTTCCAAATTCTGGGAAAGTTTTCAAACAGCTATGGGAACTCATATCACCTGGAGTTCAGCTTATCACCCTCAATCTCAAGGCCAAGTTGAACGAGTTAATCAAGTGCTTGAAGACATGCTTCGGCTTGTGTTATTTCTTTCGCAGAAAGTGGGAAGAATCTCTTCCGTATGCTGAGTTCTTCATAACAACAGCTATCAAGCCAGCTTGAAAATGGCTCCCTTCGAACTCTATGGACGAAAGTGTCGAACCCCTCTGAATTGGTCAGAAACGGGGGAACGACCGCTCGTGGTCCGGATATTATTCAACAAACGCCAAGAACAAGTCCATTCGTCCGTGAAATCTCAAGGCGGCTCAGGACCGCCAGAAGAGCAACTATGATCGCAAACGATGGGGTTTGACTTATCAACCTGGTGATCAAGCTTATCTGCGTGTCCCTCCTATGAAAGGCCACCACCTTTTTGGAATCAAGGGCAAGCTATCTCCGCGCTACATTGGTCCTTTCCGCATTGTTGCTAGACGTGGTCAGTGTGGCATATAATTGGAGTTGCCACCGCAATTCTCTCATATCCATGACGTCTTCCATGTGTCGCAACTTCGTCAATGCTTCAAACGAATCTCCGCCACCGAGCTGTGGATCACGAGTGCTCGAATTGCAAGATGATCTATCTTATAAGGAGCTCCGACCCGCATTCTCGATGAAGCTGAACGTCGAACCCGCCAGAAAGTTACAAGTTCCTCAAAGTGCAGTGGTCAAATCATACTGAAGATGAAGCCACTTGGGAACGCGAGGATATCTTCGTGCGGAATACCCCGAACTTTTTCCTTCTACTTCTTATTCTCGGGACAGAACTCTTGTTAGTGGAGGAGATTTGTAACACACCCCAGTGGTTAGACCACAGTAATCCCATTTTGATAATGCCCAGTCAGCATGATTATCAGTGCATGATCATCATTAACATCATATTTCATTTCAACTCCTAAGTCAAAATTCAAATTTAAATAAAAGTGGAAATAAAAGTTGTCCAAACCTGTAAACTAAAATGTGCCTCATGTTGCAAATATTCCCAAAGCATTTATATAAAATGATTGCAACATTTGTTGGAAATGTAAAAGGACTCGAACAACAAAAACAGCAGAACATAGCACTATTTAATCCTTTTCAAATTAATAATCCAAACAAAAAGATATGGACGCCAAACCAATTTCTAGCAGTACTAATTTTGCACTGTTAATATTTGACCAGTCTCATATTTTACAAAGTCCAGAAGTAGCCTAGACATTTTTGCAAAACAGAGAAAAGAATAAATAAAAAGAAAACTAAAAGAAAATAAAAGGAACCCCCCCCCTTCGCTGGGCCTCGGCCCAGCAAGCCATCGGGCCGCCAGCCGGCCCATCGCCCCCGTATAACCCCCCCGGTCCACCACCGAACCCTAACCCACACCCGTTCCCCCATTCCCCACCCCTCGCCTCCTCTCTCTCCCTCGGCGCCGCCGGCGCCCGAGCGCGGCACGCCCCCGCGCCCCCGCGCGCCGACCGCGCCCCGAGCCGCTCGCCGTTCCCCCTCGCCTCCTCCTCTGCCTCATCGTCCACGCCGCGCCGCTCGCCCCGATATCTGTCCCGCCTCGCCGTCCCGCGCCCCAGCGCCCCCCCACCCTCTCTCTCCTCCGCCCGCCTCTCTCCCTCCTCGACTGACTCTCCCACCCCACCACCACCTCTCCTTCCTCCTCTTCCTCTTCCCTTCCCCTCCTCCCTCATCCTCTCCGCCCGTACCCCTGCGACAGGGTGAGCCTCGTCCTCTCCCTGTCGCCCCTCTCTGCGCTCGCTACTGCTGCTTGGCCGCTGCCCTCGCGCGTTCGCCGTGCCCCGCCTCCGCCTTGGCCCGCGCCGCTGCCCCGCCGCTCGCTGTTCGCTCCTCCGCTCTCCCCTAGCCTCTCGCCCCTCCCTCCCGGTTCCCACTACCGCGCCCTCCCGTCTGCCTAACTCTAACCCCCCTTCCAATGACAGCTAGGCCCCACCCCCATGTGCCTATGACAGTTGCCCAGCCCACAGAAACGATTTTAAAAAAATGAAAATAAAATTATAAAAATAATAAATATTATTAATTAATTAATTAATTAATTAATTAATTAACTTAATTAATTCTTTTTATTAATCTATTTATTAATTAGTCTAATTAAACTGTAATTAACATAATCAAACCTAATTAGCCTAATGTGAGAAGACAGGTGGGACCCACTGTCCTGACGTCATGCTGACGTCAGCAGACACTGTTCGGATAATGTTATTTAAATATTATTAAATTCCAGAAATTATAAAACTTTAGAAAATCAATCTTTTAATCCGTAACTCCGATGGAAAAACTTTGTACATGAAAGTTTCTCAGACGACGAGACGAATTCGAATACGCGCTCCGTTCGTCCGTCACGCGTCCCTAACTATCCGAACATGCAACCGTCCCTCTCCGGTCATCTGTCTGACAAATGTCCGGAACCGGGAAACATTCCCGGATGGATCCCCCCTTTCTCGGTGACGTGCAACCATACGCTAGGACACACCCGGCACTGCACATTGTCATGTCGTACTTTGTGTTGCTCATGTTTTGCTGTGTATTTATACTGTTTCCTCCCCTCTTTCTCTCTCGTTAGACCCCGACACCGACGTCGTCCCCGAGACCGACGCGCTCCGGAGACCGAAGACACCACTGACACCTTGCCCTTGCCGCCGAGCCAGGCAAGCCCCCCCCCTTTTTGATCATCCCGATATCGCCCATTCTATTTCTCATGCTTGCATTAGAATTGCTGCTGCTACTGCTTTACCTATTCTGATGCATAGCCTGTTCATTGTAACCTGCTGTTGATAATTACCTCTGCATAACCTAAACTGCTTATATAGGCTGGGTAGAGACCTATCAGTGACCCCACTTATCCCACTACCGCGCTGGATCGTCAGAAACCCGATCAACGGGATTGAAGACCAGCCCCGACACCGCACATCATCCCCCTTAGTTTAACAACACTGCAGCGTTACTACGAGTGCCGAGGGGATACCTCGTGTAGCACTTCTGATGTTAACTCTGTAGAGTAGCTATTCGGTGGTGGTACTCATCTGACGTGTGATTTCCATCGGTGATCCTTACCACTTCCGGTAACGATGCTTTCGTGCAACACATCAAGTGTGAACCCATCGAGGGTGATTCCTCCGAGTTCCCTTGACGGATACATCGAGGGAATTCAATGAGGGTGATACCTCGGATTCCCCTGATGTTATAGACACACGATACTTGGACTTACACGGTTACTTGATAGGCGGGTCGACCCTGAGGGGTACCCGCGTGCGCCTGAGACGAGTGTTGTGAAGACGGGTGCCAGTGTGGTGCCCAGTGGTGAATACGAGCGCGGCCGGGCATTCTAACCCTTGCAGCAAGTCCTCGAGACGGGGCGACGGGGTCCACATCTTTCGTTGAGTCTCTGCTCGTTACCGCAAGCCCCTAGTCCAACGATTTGGATATTTGATCCGAGCAGGCCTCTGGTTTGTAGCACTAACCATCACGTGGGCATAGTATGGGCGTTCTGCATCGTATGCATCAACCGAAAGCTCTGTCAGACGTCTAGTTCAGCATGGCGGCACGGACGGACCGGCGCCTTCCTGTAGTGTTGGTGCCTGGCTTCACCGTGTGCGCAACGACCCGGTGGGCGAGGGGCGATGGCCAAGACCCCCTTGCGCTTAGGATGTAGACCGGCGGGGACCTCTCTGCTGAGCTGTAGGTAGGGTTGCGATGTGTCATTTGGCTGAGGCCGGCATGACCCAGGAGTGTGTCCGGCCGGAGTTAAGCGAGCGTGATGGGTAAGTTGGTGCACCCCTGCAGGGAAAACATTCATCGATAGCCGGTCCTATGGTAAGGACACTCGAGTTGTATCCTATTGATACAATTTAGAATTGGATACTTGGATACTATGGCTCTGGATTGCTTCTCGCAGGGAGTCGAGAAGGGATCTCAGGACGAGGTTGATGACTGTATGGCTCTGGGATTGCTTTCTCGCAGGGATTCGAGAAGGATCTCTGGTGAGGATAGATTTAATGATACTGCTACATTATATTGAACTGTTCTACTCTCTTCTACTGCTGCAAGACCGCTGAAGATCTAGTCTTCGATAGGACTAGGCCTTCTCTCTATTCTAGCATTTCTGCAGCCCAGTCCACATATACAACCTCCCCTTGAAAATGTTGCTATGTAGTGTAGATCCTTGCTTGCTGATGACTGTGAGTACTCACGGTTGCTTTGTTTTCCTTTTCTCCCAATATCAGTTTGTCGTGACCAGAGGACGGAGCCCCCTGAGATAATGCCCCGTCGATCGACTACTACTACCACCCCGAGGATGATACTACTACGAGTTGACTGACGACCAGGAGTAGGATCGGAGGGTCCCAGGCAGAGGCCTACGCCTTTCGATCGTAGTGTTTATTTTGCCCCGCCTTTCTAAAGGCCTTTCTGTCTCTGTTTCATATCTGTACTCAGATATCTGATGCTTCTGCTGACACTTGTTCGCAACTTATGTATTCGAGCCCTCGAGGCCCCTGGCTGTAATATAAAGCTTGTATGACTTTATTTATGTTTTAGAGTGTTGTGTTGTGATATCTCCCGTGAGTCCATAGGCTTGATCGTGTGCATTTCGTGTATGATTAGTGCACGATCGGGCCGGGGGCGTCACATTTGTCTCCTACATCAATTGGCAATTGCTCTACTTGCGAGCCGTTAGATTCTCAAACTTCACAACTACCGTCTCTTCAACCTTTCGGGTGAATTGTTGTAGACATGGTAAGTGTGAGAGTTTGAGCCATAACCGAGTAGGAAACCTTCATGAGATTATGAGCAAATTTCGAACGACGATGCTTATCAAGAATATAGCACTTTGAGCTGAATACTCGAATATCCAACTTGGGGTTTGTTACCAGTTGAGAAGCTCGTATGCCTCTTGCCGAGAAGCTTGTGAAGATACAATCGATTTGTGGCATGACAGGCTGTCTCAATCGCTTCTTGCCCAAAAGTGTTTTGGCGTCTTATACTCATCAAGCATCATTCTCGCCATCTCAATAAGAGTTTGGTTCTTCCTCTCAACAACTATATTTTGTTGAGCAGTCCTCTATGATAAGATTGATAGTTCTAAGATTGCGGATCTGTCAATAGACTCATCATGGGTAGGATGCAAGGGGTCAACAAGGGGTGCACACGGGCTAGCAATGTACTTGTTCAAATGATATTCATTGAAACTCAAGCATCTCATTTTTCCAAGCATGAGAGAACTCCCCATCAAGCATAGGCACTCTACGCTAAGACTCACCATCGTAGACTCATCCATCTTCCTCCATGGTGATTAAACCAAAGCAATGGAGACCAACGCTCTGATACTATTGAAAGGATCAAGAGAGTGTCTAGAGGGGGGAGGGTGATTAACCCTCACACAATAAGGGTGGCTTTTTAAGTTCTCAAGTTAAGGTGGAGTTTTAGCACAGTTTAAACATTCACAATACATATCAGCAAGCATGGCAAGTATATGAGTAGCAGAAAGTAAAGCATGCAACTTGCAAGAATGTAAAGGGATGGGATTGGAGTGTGCAAACGCAATTGGAGACACGGAGATTTTTGGCGTGGTTCCGATAGGGTCTATCGTACGTCCACGTTGATGAGACTTCAACCCACGAAGGGTAACGGTTGCGCGAGTCCACGGAGGGCTCCACCCATGAAGGGTCCATGAAAGCAACCTTGTCTATCCCACCATGGCCATCGCCCACGAAGGACTTGCCTCACTAGGGTAGATCTTCACGAAGTAGGCGATCTCCTAGCCCTTACAAACTCCTTGGTTCAACTCCACAATCTTGACAGAGGTCCAGGGACACCTAACCATCTAGGAGACACCACTCTCCAACGTAATAGATGGTGTGTTGATGATGAACTCCTTGCTCTTGTGCTTCAAATGATGTCTCCCCAACACTCAACTCTCTCTCACAGATTTTGGATTTGGTGAAAGATTATATGAGTGGAAAGCAACTTGGGGAAGGCTAGAGATCAGATTCTTATGGTTGGATTGGATGTCTTGGTCTCAACACATGAGTAGGTGGTTCTCTCTCAGAAAATGAATGCTGGAAGTGTAGGCACGTTCTGTTGGCTTCCTCTCAAATGGGGAAGGGTGGAGGGGTATATATAGCCTCCACACAAAATCTAACCGTTACAACACACATTTTACCAAACTCGGTGGGACCGAATAGTGAAACTCGGTCAGACCGATTAGTTCAAATGTGAACGCTAGGATTTTTTGGGCCGATATGATCAACTCGGTGGGACCGATGTGCTAGGGTTAGGGTAAACCTCATCTCTGGTTTTAACCGATTACACAAACTCGGTGAGACCGATTTTAGTAATAAGCAACAGAGAGTTGGCCAAGCAAACTCGGTGGGGCCGACTACCTATTTCTATGAGACCGAAATAATTGCAATAGGCAATAGAGAGTTTGCAAGCCCATCTCTCATTGAGACGAGGGTTTCTGGTAGTGGCTATGTCAAGTGAACTCGGTGGCGCCAGATAGATCAAATCGGTGGGGCCGAGTTTGACTTTAGGTTTAGGACATATTTGGAAATGAGAAAGTGTTTGAGGGCTTTAGGAGCATATCACTAAGCACTTTGAGCAAGCAACCCATTAAGCAACACCTCATCCCTTTTAATAGTATTGGCTTTCCTAGGACTCAATGTGATCTTGGATCACTAAAAGAAAAGAGTAGAGTATTGAGCTTGAGCCATATGTGTCCTTAGCATCTTGAAGGTTTCCACATCCTCTTGTCCTGCCACTCCACTGTTGAACTTATCTGAAATATACTAGATAAAAGTATTAGTCCAACAAGAGATATGTTGACATTAATTACCAAAATCACCGAGGGAGCACTTGTGCTTTCAAGTAATTTGTTTACCCACCGAATGCTATTTTCTCGAGAGAAGCCACTAGTGAAATCTACGACCCCCGGGTCTATTCTTTATCATATTTGCTTGAGATCTATTTTTATTTGCTTTTGTTTTCAGATCAATTATTCTAAAAACCCAAAAATACCTTGTTGCATTTTTCTTTATTTTTTTATTATGCGAGATCTATTTATCCAAAATTATACAAACCAATCTATCTTTTACCGAGAGGGATTGACAACCCCTCTTACGCGTCGGGTTGCAAGTATTTGTTCTTTATGTGCGGTACCGTTTACATAGTGTTGCTTGGTTCTCTCCTACTGGTTCGATAACCTTGGTTTCATAACTGAGGGAAATACCTACCGAAGCTGTTACTGCATCATCCCTTCCTCTTCGGGGAATAATGACCCGGATACGAGCCATCAGGAAAGGATTTCTGGCGCCGTTGCTGGGGAGACATCAGCAACATCTATCAGGTTCCTAATCACAATCTTATCTCCTTGCAATTTACATTAGTTGCCATTTGCCTCTCATTTTCATCTCCCCTACTTCACAAAATTTGCCGTTTATTATTCGCCCTCTTTCTCCGTCAGATCTATTTTTGTGTGCAATCTTGTTTGTGAAGTCATGATGCCTAAAGAAAATATTATGATGTTCCTTCCCCCCAATATTTTGCTTGAAATTGAGAAAGTACTACGGATATATGACTACCACAATTTGACATAATAAATATTTTACCGAAGAACTTAAGGAACACTCTGTTGTCTGGATGCTATAACAAAACCTTGATGATATTAGTAGAGAAGTTTTGTAACCCCAATCTAAATATGCTTTTGCTGAAAGTTTGCTAGGCAAATATCCGATGCACAAGCTACCCTAGCAAATCAAATGGCCGCTAAACCAATCTCTTTAGAAGATAAAAATGATGAAGATCTTAAAGTGAGTGTGTGTTTCTTCTATTGATTCCTTGTTTAATAAGATTAAAATTGATGATAAAGGGACTGAGAAGAGTCAACTTTTTTAGAAGGCGTCCCAATAATTCGGAGGGTGAAAATCTTGATGAAAAATTGATAAAATGGGTTTGGAGAGGTCAAACTTTAACTAGTGATGTGCCCACTCTTTTGGATTACAAAGACTTTAATAATGATAATTGCTCTTTGATTGATTGTATTTCTTTGTTGCAATCCATGATAAATTCACCTCATGTTTATGAAAAATAAAGCTTTTACTAAACAATTTGTTGATGCTATGATGAAAGCTTTTGAAGAAAAGTTGGAATTAGAGATCTCAATTCCTAGAAATTACATGATGAATGGGAACGTACCATTAAAGTCAAGATTAAAAATTATGAGTGTTTTGCTTTATGTGACTTGGGTGCTAGTGTTTCCACAATTCCGAATCTTTATGTGATGTGCTCGGTCTTACCAATATTGAAGAGTGTTCTTTAAATTTGCACTTGGCGGATTCTACTATTAAAACCTATGGGAAGAATTAATGATGTTCTTATTCTTGCAAATAGAATTATGGCCCATAGATTTATTGTTCTTGATATTGATTGCAATCCGTCTTGTCCAATTATACTTGGTAGACCGTTTTTACGTACTATTGGTGCATGATTGATATGAAAGAAGGCATATTAAATTTCAATTTCCACTAAGAAAGGGAATGGAGCACTTCCCTGAACAAGAATTAAGCCACCATATGAATCATCATTAGGGCATATTATGGATCTAGAACTAAAGATGGCAATACTTAGATCTATGCTTTATGCCTAGCTAGGGCGTAAAACGATAGCGCTTCTTGGGAGGCACCAAATGAATAAAATTTATTTTTTCCTTTTATATTTCTGTTCTTGAGTGCTTGCACAATTTTGCCTCTGTTATGATTATGTTTTTTATGTTTTAATTAGTGTTTGTGCCAAGTAAAGCCTTGGGATAGCTTTGGTGATAGTTGATTTGATCCTGTTGAAAAACAGAAACTTTTGCGTCCAGTAAAATAATTGTCTAGATTTACAGAAGCGACGAAAAATTCTGATTTTTTTTTACACAAGATTGATATACAAATTGTCTATGTTTTCCTTATGTTTCAGTATTTTTGGAGTTACAGAATTATGTGACAATTCGCATCTTTACAGACTGTTCTATTTTTGACAGATTCTGTTTTCTTTGCATTGTGTGCTTATTTTGATGACTCTATGGTTTGTATCGGGGGGTATAAGCCATGGAAAAGTTGAATACAGTAGATATAATGCATAACAAAATTGAATGATTTTCTACAGTACTTAAAGTAAAGATTAGTTTTCTTATACTAACGGATCTCACGAAGTTTTGTTATGTTTTGTGTGATTGAAGTTTTCAAGTTTTGGGTGAGATCATGATGGATGAAGAATAAGGAGTAAGAAGAGACTAAGCTTGGGGATGCCCCGCACCCCAAGGCAATATTTAAGGAGAAAAAAGCAACTAAGATTGGGGATGCCCCGAGTGGCATCCCCTCTTTCTTCTAACGACCTCGTATTTTACTTGGAGCTATATTTTTATTCGTCACATATCATGGTTTTGCTTGGATCGTCTTGTATTATTAGAGTCTTTGCTTGTTTTGGTTTTTGTTTTGTGTCAAGTATCCTTGCTGAACACACCTATTTGAGAGAGCCAAAATTATGCTATGATTTGTTAGAATTGCTCTATGTGCTTCACTTACATTTTTAGAGCTATGGAATTCTCTAGTGCTTCACTTATATCTTTTTTAGCATGGTGTGCTTTAATATTTTTGAAGAAATGCTCTCATGCTTCACTTAGATTTATTTGAGAGTTAGTAATTTTTGAAGAAATTCTCTCATGCTTCACTTATATTATTTGAGAACAAAATTATGCTCAGTTCTTCACTTAGATTTGTTTGAGCTATCAAACAACATATGAAACTAGTCCCAAGTGGTAGATATTCAAGAGGGATATAATAAAAAATTTCATGAAATCATTGGACAAAATAAACTTGATTCTTTGTAATATTTTTGTGATATGATGATTAGTGATAATGAGTCTGTTGGTGAGTTTGTGCTTTAGTAAGAATATTGGTGTTAAGGTTTGTGATTCCTATGCAAGCACGAAAGTCAATAGTTATGCAATGAAATTACATCCTACTTGTGGTGCATTATTCGGTGTTAGTTATGCTTAATGCTCGATTATGTGATTTTTCGTTTCTGGTTGGATGCTTCTCAATCTTTTTGGCTAGCCTTCACTTGTACTAAGTAGGAATACTACTTGTGCATCCAAAATCCTAAACCCAGTTTTGCCATATGAGTCACTATACCTACCTATATGCGGTATTTCCATGCCGTTCTAAGCAAATTTGTATGTGACATCTCTAATTTTCAAATACATTTTACTTTTTGTGTGCTCGTACCGCTCATGAAACGGTAGGGGGTGCTGATATTTTTCCATGCTAGATGTGTTATTCTCAGATGAGTGTTTATTCACTTGTCATTGCACGAGAGTACGACAAAGGTATTAGGGATGCCCAGTCCCGAAATGAAAATGAATTTACTTTATGTTCAATAATAATATTCCTTGGAAAGTGTTGGTATGGACGGCACCCGTGGATACGGCTAGCCGTGGAATGTGGAAGTATGGTGGAAAAGGAATAAAACTTTATTTTCTGTTTGGAAACCGCCTATGATATATCTACATGGAAAGTATTGGGAACCACTCGATCGTTTTCGTTGACAGGAAAGCATGCCACCCAAAATGTTTTATCTCTATCTTTTTTTCGCATTGAGCTCTGGCACTTCTACAAATCCTACTCCCTCTGCGAAGGGCCTTTCTATTTACTTTATGTAATTTTTATTTTTATTGATCTCCATCTTCTCTATAAAGCACCAACTAAGGGGCACTATGATCGTACTTGAGCATTGGGTGTAGCTAATATGCGAGTGTGTTTCATGAATGGATCAATGATTGAGCATAATGGGCTAGGGATAACTTGCTTTAGTGTTGATATTTTGAAAGACCTGGTTGCTTGTTGATATGCTTGAGTATTGAAATCTCATGTCAAAACTAACTATTGCTTTGAACCATATAAATCAAAATGTCCATGCTACAAAGAAAAGAATTATGTGATGACTGTTAGGCAGCATTCACATCAAAAATTCTGTTTTTATCATTTACCTACTACTCGAGGACGAGCAGGAATTAAGCTTGGGGTGCTGATACGTCTCCAACGTATCTATAATTTTTGCTTGTTCCATGCTGTTATATTATCATTCTGGATGTTTTACAATCATTTTATAGCAACTTTATATCTTTTTTGGGACTAACCTATTGACATAGTGCCCAGTCCCAGTTGCTATTTTTGCTGTTTTTTACTTCGCAAAATCTATACCAAACGGAGTCCAAACGCGCGAAACTTTTGAGATTTTTTCTGACCAAAACACCTGTTGTCAAAAATACCAAGGGCTCCGAGGGGAGCAAACCCACCTCGCGCCTCCCCACCGCCTCTTTGCTTATAATACGCCGAAAATCCAAAACCCTATGGATCGACGAAACACAATTCCAGCCTCCGCAAGTTCCAGAACCACCGATCCAATCTAGAAACCATCACGAGGGGTTCATCATCCCATTGGGCTTAGCGTGTGGATTATAAGAGGGGGCTTGAGGGGAGACATCTAACATGGTTCGACGGTTTTGGCTCGAATTGGATGAATAAAACTTGAGATGGGATATTGGAGGGGATTTACTGGGATGTCTCCTATATGGTTGATATTCTTTGTAGACCTATGGGTCCGTAGTTATTGCTAGAGTTGGCTCCTTCTCTCTTTTGATTCTCAATACAATGGTCTCTTGGAGATCTATTTGATGTAACTCTTTTTTGCGGTGTGTTTGTTGGGATCTGATGAACTTTGAGTTTATATCATATCTATTTATCCTAAAGTTATTTGATTTCTTTGATCTCTTATATGCATGATTACTTAGAGCCTCGTATTCTTTCTTCGAATCTTTGGTTTAGTTAGGCCACTAGATCGATTTTTCTTGCCATGGGAATGCTTTGTGATGGGTTCGGTGTGCGGTGTTCTTTCCAGTGATGAAGGGACAGCAAGACACGTATTGATCGTTGCTATTAAGATACAAGATGGGGGTCTATTTCTCATGAATAGATCTTGTCTACATCATTCATCGTCCTATTGCATTACTACCGTTTTCCTGAACTTATACACTAGATACATGCTGGATAGCGGTCGATGTGTGGAGTAATAGTAGTAGATGCAGGCAGAGGATTGGTCTACTAATCTTGGATGTGATGCCTATATATTGATCATTGCCTGGATATCATCATAATTATTTGAAGTTATATCAATGCTCCAACAGTAATTGTTTACTCCGTCGTATGCTATTTCTCGAGAGAAGCCACTAGTGAATCTACGGCCCCCGGTCTATTCTTTATCATATTGCTTTGAGATCTATTTTTATTTGCTTTTGTTTTCAGATCTATTAATCTGAAACCCAAATACCTTGCTGCACTTTTCTTTTTATTTTTTTTATTGTGAGATCTATTTATCCAAAATTATACAAACCAATCTATCTTTACCCGAGAGGGATTGACAACCCCTCTTACACGTCGGGTTGCAAGTATTTGTTCTTTGTGTGTAGGTACCATTTACATAGTGTTGCTTGGTTCTCCTACTGGTTCGATAACCTTGGTTTCATACTGAGGGAAATACCCTACCGAATCTGTACTGCATCATCCCTTCCTCTTCGGGGAAATACTGACGCGCATAACAGCCTCAGATTCTTCATAACTTTGCGCTTTTCTATCAATTGCTCGACCGTATTTGTCACCACCGTATTATTTTCTTTCAAGAGAGAAGCCTCTAGTGAACCTATGGCCCCGAGTCTATTTTCATCATATATTTTCAGATCATAACCAAAAACCAAATAATCTTGCTGCAATTTATTTGTTTTATACATTTTAGTAATCTTTATATCTTCTCTATTAGATCTCAATCTTGTTCGAGACCATGAAGGGATTGACAACCCCTTTTTCGCGTTGGAGTGCAAGTATTTGTTAGTTTGTGTAGGTGCATAGATTGGAGACTTGCTTATGCCTCCTACTGATTGATACTGGTTCTTAACTGAGGGAAATACTATCTCTACTTTGGCTGCATCACCTTTCCTCTCAAGGGAAAATCAATGCAAGCTCAAGAAGTAGCAGCTCCTAGGGGGATAGATTGTAGGAAAGACCATCGCTCGTCCCCGATCGCCACTCATAAGGAAGAGAATCAAAAAAAAATCATCTGCCCTGACTTCATCACATAACGGTTCACCATACGTGCATGCCTACGGGAATCAAAACTTTAACACAAATATTTCTACCAATCCACAATTACTCACTAGCATAACTCTATATCACCATCTTTATATCTCAAAACAAATGCAAGGATCAAACTTCTCATCTATTCAATGCTCTTTATATGAAAGTTTTATTATATCCCTCTTGGATGCCCATCATATTAGGACTAAATTCATAACCCTAAGCAATTACCATGCTATTTAGACTCTAAAAAATAATATAAGTGAAGCATGAGAGTTCAATATTTCTATAAAATAAAGCCACCGACGTGCTCTAAAAAGATATAGTGAACACTAGAGCAAACTGCCTAGCTCAAAGATATAAGTGAAGCACATAGAGTATTCTAATAAATTCACGATTAATGCGTGCCCTCTCAAAATGGTGGTACAGCAAGGATATTGTGGCAACTAAAAAGCAAAGACTCATATCATACAAGACGCTCCAAGCAAAAACATATCATGTGGTGATAAAAATATGCCTCAAGTAAATTTACCGATGGATTGAAGACAAAAGAGGGGATGCCATCCGGGCATCCCAAGCTTAGATGCTGTTGTCCTTTAATATTACTTGGGGTGGCTTGGCATCCCCAAGATTAGGCTCTTGCCACTCCTTATTCCGTTGTCCATCAAAGCTTTACCCAAAACTTGAAAACTTCACCCAACAAACTCAAAAAAAACTCATAAGATCCGTTAGTATAATAAATAAATCACCACTTTTGGTACTGTTGTGAACTCATTCTTATTTTATATGGGTGCTATATCTACTGTATTCCAACTTATCCATGGTTCATATACCCCCATACTATCCATAGATTCATCAAAATAAGCAAACAAACATAGAAAACAGAATCTGTCAAAAACAGAACAGTCTGTAGTAATCTGGAAATTTCGTATACTTATGTAACTACAAAAATTCTGAAAAATTAGTTAAATCTGAGCAATTTGTATATAAATCTTGTGTAAAAAATTCAGATCAAAAGCACATTTCTGTGATTTTTTAAATTTCTGGCATGAGCGCAAAAGTTTCTGTTTTTCAGCAAGATCAAATCAACTATTACCGTAGACCATCCCAAAGGTCTTACTTGGCTCAAACACTAATTAAAACACCCAGAACACAATTAATACAGAGGTAATAATGTGTATATATCATAAAAATAAGAAAAGAAATATTGGGTTGTCTCCCAACAAGCGCTTTTTCTTTAAAGCCCTTTATCTAGGCGTTGATAATTTTAATGATGCTCGCACGAAGGACAGAATTGAAGCACAAGAGAGCATTATATAGCATGTGAAAATCACATTTAGAGTCTAACATACTTCCTATGCATCGGCATTTTATAAGCAAACAAATTATCAAAACAAGCAAAAACTAGCATATGCAAGGAAGAGAATAGAACATTGACAATCTCAACATGAAGAGAGGTAATTTAGTAACATGAAAATTTCTACAACCATATTTCCTCTCCTCATAATAATTACATGTGGAATCATGTTCAAATTCAACAATACCTTCACATAACATATTCTCTACATGATCCACATGCATGCAAAGTTGACACTCTTCCAAAATAGTGGGATTGTCCACAAATAAAGTCATGACCTCTCCAAGCCCACTTTTACAAAAATTCATAAGATTGATCATCTCCAAAGTAGTGGGATCATTATTATCTAGAGTTGACACTCTTCCAAACCAACTTTCGATATTATTGCAAACATATCCATCATGAGGCTCAATAATTCTCAAGATATAAGAAGAATCACCCCAATCATGATCATTGCAATAGGTAGTGGACATATCAAAATTAGCATCCCCATGCTTGGGGTTTTACATATTATTAGCACAATTGACATTAATAGAATTTATAATAACATCATTGCAATCATGCTTTTCATTCAAGGACGATCGTGAATCACTTCATAAATTTCTTCTTTTAATACTTCACAATTTTCAGATTCATAATTTCAAGCACAAAACTTCATAAAGAAATCTTGCACACACTCACTAGCAATTCGTTCATCATACTGAATCTCCTAAAAAGATTAGCAAGTGGATGAGGATCCATAAACTTTTTGTTTTCTAATTTTCATAAATACACAATATACCAAGCAACAAACCAAGTAAGATATAAAGGCAAACGAAAGAAGGCAAATAAAAAGGCAAATATTTTGTGTTTTTTTTTTGAAATGTTTTAGAAGTGGGGGAGAGGAAAACGAGAGTCAAATGGCATAATGTAGTGCAAGAGATGAGGTTTTGATGGGTACTTGGTAGGCTTGATGTAGAATCTCCTCGGCAATGCGCCACAAATTCTTTCCTGCTACTTCTGAAAATATAAATAAATTGCAAGCAACGTATTTTTGGGTTTTTGGTTTATAGATCTGAAAATATATGATAAAAATAGACCCGGGGGGCCATAGATTTCACTAGAGGCTTCTCTCTTGAAGATAGCATAACGGTGGGTAAACAAATTACTGTTGAGCAATTAATAGAAAAGCGCAAAGTTATGACGATATCTAAGTCAATGATCTTGAATATAGGCATCATGTCCGTGACAAGTAACGCGAAACGATTCTGCATCTACTACTATTACTCCACACATCGACCGCTATCCAGCATGCATCTAGAGTATTAATTCATAGAACGGAGTAACGCCTTAAGTAAGATGACATGATGCAGTGGATAAACTCAAGCAATAGATATAAACCCCATCTTTTTATCCCTGATGGCAACATACAATTGCGCCTCGCTACCCCTTCTGTCATTGGGTGAGGCCACCGCAAGATTGAACCCAAAACTAAGCACCTCTCCCATTGCCAAGAAAAACCAATATAGTTGGCCAAACCAACCGATAGTTCGAAGAGAAATACAAATATATCTTAATCATGCATAAAAGAGTTCAGAGAAGACTCAAATAATATTCTAGATACTCTGATCATAACTCCACAATTCATCGGATCTCAACAAACACACCGCAAAAAAGTACAAATCGAATAGATCTCCAAGAACATCGAGAAGAACATTGTATTGAAGATCAAAGAGAGAGAAGAAGCCATCTATGCTACTAGCAATGGACCCGTAGGTGTGTGGTAAACTACTCACACATCATCGGAAGGGCAGCAAGATTGTATGTAGAGCCCTCCGTGATCGAATCCCCCTGCCGCAGATCGTCGAAAAAAGGCCCAGATGGGATCTCACGGGAACAGAGACTTTTGGCGGCGGAAAAGTATTTTGGTGGACGCTTACTAGTGTTGGGTGGGAGGATATTTGGGAATTTATAGTGCAAAGATTAGGGTTGGGGGACTCCCGAGGGGTCCACAAGCCAGGGGCGCCCTATGGGCTTGTGGCTCTTGTAAGGTCTTCTGACCCCCTCCCCAAGTCCTCTGGGTGTCTTCTGGTCCAAGAAAAATCATCGCAAAAGTTTTATTTCGTTTGGACTCCGTTTGGTATTCCTTTTATGTAAAATTCAAAAACAAAGAAAAAACAGAAACTGGCACTGGGCTCTAGGTTAATAGGTTAGTCCCAAAAATAATATAAATAGCATATTAATGCATATAAAACATCCAAAACAGATAATATAATAGCATGGAACAATAAAAATATTATAAATACGTTGGAGACGTATCAAGCCCGATATTAGGTACTTTATCAAATTTAACAGAGAAAACATCAGTTTTTCCAGCTGCGGGCCGGTCTGGGCCCAGGTCTTGAGAAATTTAGGACGGGCTTTGTGAAGCCCGACGTACCCGCCCGGCGCAGAGAATGCCCAGGTTAGTTTGGACTAGCCGGGGGCCCCAATTTGATCTTAATCTATACCTACTAATAAGGCAATGTGCGTTTCTCCTATTTTTTCATCCTTCACCATCGAAAGTTTATTTTTCTATCCGAGGTGGGTACTAAATTTTTGTGGCGCCCGTCTTTTTTTTTTTTTTTGCAAAATCCAGAATTCGTACTTGGCCGCTCATGTTGTGGCCTGAAGCCAGCCCACTTATTTGACTGACTTGGCCCATTGTAGCCGCAAAAATCCTATTTCCTCGTCCTGGTGTGTAGATAGTTGGGGATCGCATAGGGCGAGCAAGACTAGGCCGACCCGTTTTATTTTTCCATTCAAATTTATTTCTATTTTCACTTTATTTTTAATTCAATTTTTTTTAAATGTTTAGAATTTGTTTTTTTCAATTTTCAAAAATGTTTGAATTACAACTCTCTGACTTCCCCTTAAAAAATATTGGAACATTATTTATTTTCTTGTTCCAATTTTTTTTCAAATTCAGATATATCGCAAAAAAATTGGGATTTTAAAACATGTATTTAAAAATATTCAAATTTGAAATATATTATTGTTTCAGTAAAATGCTCACAATTTCGAAATAATGTCGCGTGTTTAAAGAGACATTTTATAAAGGGATAATTGGTTTTATTCCCCTAGTTGCGTCCCTTCGACAGGATTGCCCCTATTTTTAAAAGCCAGTAGTTCTGTCCAACCCACTTTGGTCGTCTTGTGCTTTTGCCCTTTGAACCGTTTGACCGTCACTTTAAAACTCTATAACTAATTCATACTAAATCAGAAAAATACAAATAAGATACCAAAATGTTTGGAAAAACATCACCTACATGTCATGTTATTTGCATTCATGAAAAAAGTGTTGGAAAGTGCCCATCCGAGTTTTAGCTCTTTATCATACCCCCATGAACAGTAAAATCTAGAAAATTCAAAGATAATTTGGTGGCAAAGAATGACAAATGTTTTAATGCTTGCCATGTTTTATCAGGGAAGATCCATTCGTGGAAGTCGTGGAAAAAAAATCTATTTTGGAGTGTTGACTATTTTTTTTTGCCATGACTTCCACAAATGTCATTCCCTGATGAAACTTGGCAAGCATTCTAAAATAATTGTCATTCTTTGACACCAATTTTTTTGGATTTTTGAATCTTTTTAAAATTTATTATTCATTGGTTGTATCATAGGAGCTAAAACTTCGATGGACACTTTCCAACACTTTTTCATGAATGCAAATTGACATTGACATTAGAGTGATGTTTTTCCAAATATTTTGGTATCTTATTTGCATTTTCTGATTTAGTTATGAATTAGTTATGAAGTTTTCAAAGGTGTACGGTCAAACGGTCACAAATGGCAAAAGCACCAAGACGACCAAAGTGGGTTGGACAGACCGCTGGCTTTTGGAAAATTAGGGGCAACATGTCGAGTGGCGACACAACTAGGGGTCATAAACCAATTATCCTTTTTATAAAAATTGTTCTGAATGTTCAAAACATGTTCCATTTTCAAACGTGCTGGTCCAAATTAAAAAATATTTGGTTCTGATAAAAGGTTCATATCTTCAGAAAAATGATGTGTTTCAAATTATGTTCCATGTTTTTACCAAAATGGATAGAATGATAAATAAACATTGTTTTTATTTCAAAAAAATATTCACGTTTACCAATAATATTCGGCCAATACATATTTAGAAAGGTTCAAAAATATTTTAAGATTCCACATGGCACAATGTCATAAATATTCGCGCTGGCACTGGTTAGCATGAGGTGTTTCTTGTCGTGGCTAGCGGCACATGGTTGATTCTTAAGTCATGTGTTCGAATCGTATCAACAGTCGTTTTTTTGGGATTATTACTCGTGCCTTGCAAAGCAGCAGCTTATTTCGGTGCCTGCCAGTGGGTATAAAATTTTGGGCACGTGAGCGCAAAAATAGTTCAGAGAATAAACCCGATAGTGAAGGGACATTCATGCCTGGTTATGCGCTGATTATGCTAATGAACATAATTTAGAAGCGCTGCAATTAGTAATTCTATCTTGTATAGCTCTCGTCGTAGGAGAAAGTTGGCGAAGCAACCGTGCCTCGAAGGTCGCTGCGCAGCAACCAAATGAGGACACAACTCGAGACGGAGGTGGACCTGGGAGGGAAAAAAGGGGTACCAGTTGGGTGGTGTCGCTGCCATGACCACAACCCACCACAATCAAGATCTCGTGGGCCAAACATGACCCGTGAGAAGACCGCAGCTCCTCGCTCTATCGCCCACTGTCGGGGAGACATTTTTGATGAACACATCAATTATCTCTCCCGCTGCTTCTTAAAAAAAATCTCTCCCTGTTGCAACACACGGGGGCATTGTGCTAGTAAAAAAAAAAATAAAAACCACACATCCCCACGTCCATTGGCTCGATCGTACACGCCGCTATTGCCGTGACTGCTCGAGCAATCCGTGCGCGAAATGGGGAGCTACGGAGGTCTATCACACGCTGTCCATGCCGCTGCACCAGAGGGAGGGCGCGGCCTCGTCTCGCGTCGGCGGCGGCAGGCGCTCCTCCGTTGGCCGTGCGCGCGCGCGTGGTCGGCGTGTGGGAATACTATAGGATGGATGAATATTGTGTTGTTGTGTGGTATTGATCTGACCCTCGTAGGGGAATATATAGAGTACAATATGAGGAAGAGACTTGGACGTAGAGGGGGCAAGGCTACATGGTTTTTAAACCAATCCATATCTCTACCTCTCTAATCTCTAACATTAAACATAGTTTACTTCTAAAATATCCCCCCTCAGTCATAGGCGGGTGAGGTGAAGTAGACAGATTGCGACTGAATTTGAAATTCGCTTCTGTCGTCTATCTGTGCAAACATCATCAACTGGCGTCTCCGATGGGCTGATGGGTATGCACCTAGGGCAGTGGCTGAGTACCCTTCTGGTGCCTTTAATGTTTCTCTCTATTCACCCTGTCATCACATCCCGCAGTCACAGGCAGAGTGTCGTGGACGCAAGGACGAGGCGGACGCTGTTTGACTGGAGTTGTTGCGGATTTGCTGTAGACGTAGCCATTAATGTCGTAGGTAGCCGATCATGTTGATGTAGCCGGGTCGAGCATAGTCGTGTGATGGTGTGGTCGTCGTGGATGATGAAGCCGCACAAAGCCGGAGGCGCAAAAAATGCGCTATGACGGAGCTGCGCTGACATGGACGATGCACCTTGCGGTATGTCAGATGGTGCTGCGTCGGCGATGAGTCGCACGAGAGTTTGCACGAGAGGGGCGGAACGGAGGAAGCCCATCGAACACACATCGGTTTTGCAAGAACCGTGTGGCCGTGTAGGGTCGTCACTGTAGTGACGCCGTGTCGATTGCAGTCGTGCTGACTCGTGGATGACGTGGGTCAATGGCCGTCCGTTGAGGTCGCGTCTGCAAAACAAATCTGTGCAGAGGGTATGGCTAGGTGTCCATGGCTTGGGGTGGACGGTAGGTGGCGACGGTGTGTTGAAGACGATGGTGATGAAGACCACGTTGATGAAGACTTGCGATGAGGTGTCGGTTGATGGCGTTGGCATGCGTGCGTGTCGACGATAATGCGTCGCTTGAAAGTGTCTTCTCGCGGCGATGACGTGTCGTTGCCGAGAAGCCGTATGAAGGAATGTGCATCGCTTTCCACAAAGCCTGATGTGTGGATGATGCATGTCGTGGTTGCTTCTCGGTGATGTGCTCGGCGTAAGATTTTTTTTCTACTTAGACTTGTGATGTAGTCAGTACAGCTGGAATGGGCGTGGAGTAGTGCAGTTTGCTCGCGCGTAGATTCGGTCGGTGTAGTGCAGGTCGGCTCGGTGTTAGATGGGCTGATGGGCCGCGATCGGAGGGGCCGCGCCCTGGGCCACGATGGCAGGCAAGGTCGGACGCGAAGTTGTGCCGCGTTATCGAAGCCATCAACATCGATCGGGTCGATGTAGATATATAGGAGGAGGGCGTAGATGCTTGTCGGGGGCTTGGAGTAGATGTGCGGGCCGAGGCAGTGATGTGCACGGGTCCGCCGAGCACGTCGTCGCCCTTGCTGCTATGGAGCCCCGCCCGTATCCGTGTATTGACAGGCGAGTTTGCTTTGCTCACGCAACCCACGTATGGTCATGGCATGCATGCATCGCAGTGGAAGGATCATCGGCGGCTGGACACTTGACTCGCCAGCGGATCTCGCGTGGACCATAGCGGCAAAAGTTCGGATCCCTCAGCCTATCACGGCGCGTCGTTGTGTTTGAGGCGATCGATCGGAGTTGGAGACGGTAGCGATTGGTTGTCCGGAGCATTGGCAGGCTCTCGTGAGGCGTGGCGAAAACTACTTTCTCAGCTCCGCGACATGGCCGGGTCCGCCACGCACTGCCGAGCTGTTGTGTATCGGCGGCTGCTGCAGCGCCCGCGCCATGCCTCGTGCCTTGGGAAGGCGCTGCGCCCAGGTCTTGCTCGCAGCGCGCTAAGTACGTGTCCGCCGCATGTCCGGCAGCGATCTGTAGTTGTTTTTTTTCATTTATCTTTTTGCGCGTCGATGAGTTTCTCGATGGTCGTTCGGCGGGTGCAGTTTCGTATCTTGAAACTGGCCACATAGCAGCGGCGCAGTGTCGAGACGACTCGTGGAAGCAGTGACTTGCGGCGCGAATCCTTCCACTGATTTCACGGGAATTTGAGGGCTATCCAGATTTATTGTGGCTAATTAAAAGATTAATCTAGCTAGAAAAAATTGAAAATTGTTTTTGTTTTTGGGGGAGGGTATTGGAATTGATCTATTCTAACTAATGGATTAGATCTAGATCTATGAGACCGATCTAAATCTTTGACGGCGGATCGGTGTGCGCGTGGGCGCCCCGGGGAGAGGAGTATAATCTCCTGGAGGCGGCGGCGGCTGCGTGTGGTGGTAAAGTTCGCTAGGGATCGTGGTCCATCATGAACCGTAAGCTGTCTCGGCGGTGAAGGCAGACGAGGTGCAACATAAGACGGTCTTGGTGTTGGAGCAGGTCGGTGATGAACATTGTGTGGGATCCAGACTCGACGTTTCTGAACAGGCTGACCCGAGGATGAGCCAGCTCCATGAGTGCGCTTGAGCGACTCCTGGTACTCAGTCAGAGCTGTTTCAATTTGGAAAGATTTGCTGACAAGCGTCGCAAATTCTGTGCAATCATGGACAGCAAGTGCAAGTTTTATATCAGTACGTAGTCCTTCACGGAATTTCTCCTGCTTGCGAGTGTCGGTGTTGACATCATCCTCAGCATAGCGGGACAGTTCGATAAATTTCCTTTGATATTCATCCACAGTCATTTTGCCCTGTGAGAGTTTGCGGAACTCCTGCTTCTTCTGGTCGATCAGACCTTGAGGAATGTACCGTGCACGAAAGGCTGACTGAAATTCCTGCCAAGTGGTTACAGTCTCTGCAGGCAACATAGCCTTGTGGCTTTCCCACCATTGAGCAGATGGACCCTTTAAGTGGAATGTCGCAAAGGTGACGTGACTGTCAGGAGCAACATTAGCTGATTCCATCTCAAACAGGACGTCACGAAGCCAATCATCAACATCCATAGGATTGGTGGAGTTGCGGAAAACGAACGGATTGAGGCGCACAAATTCTGCCAGAGTTATTGGAACATTCTATTGCTGAGCATTCTGATTTGGGAACTGAGCCAATAGTCCGGTCATAAACTGCTGCATCATTGCGGCCATATAGGGTGGAGGTGGAGGATCGTCAGCCATCCTACCAAATCAACAGGGGCAGTTTAGCAAGAAAAACTGCATGTGTATGGAATGATTCATGAAGTATCACGCACAACAGAAGGAAGCGCAATAGATACTTCATCATATTCACACCAGACATTCAAACCCACACCTAGTCTCGATTACGAACCGGCATCACGACAGCTGAAAAGGGAGGGCTAGACAACTAGGCGGCGCGCAGGCACGCGGTAGGGAAGTACACAATGAGACATAGCAAAGGCTACATCAACATCGGAGAAAACTATTGGAGCGAGGAATCTGCAAGTGAAACACAGGGTGCCCTCGATAAAAGGATCCTGTAAGCAGAACCTGGCCCAAAATCTTGAAGCAAATGGGGATATTTTCAGAACTCCGGGTGGATGTGAGCACGAGAGCCTAATGTTGGAGTTAGTAAAATTTTAACCCGAATAGGAGAGAGATCAGAGTCCCAGAGTATTGATGAGGAATAAAAGATACTAATACCACCCAATTGGCGACGTGGGCCCGTAAGCCACACAGCCAAGTTAGTAAAACAGTTTTCGGTTACTAGACTCAACTTCGGCCAAGGAGTTGGAAGGGGGCTTCCTACAGGCAGTCGGCTCTGATACCAACTTGTGACGCCCCCGGCCCGATCGTGCACTAATCATACACGCAAATGCACACGATCAAGCCTAAGGACTCACGGGAAGATATCACAACACAACTCTAAAACATAAATAAAGTCATGCAAGCTTTATATTACAAGCCAGGGGCCTCGAGGGCTCGAATACATAAGCTTGTGAACAAGCATCAGCGGAAGCATCAGATATCTGAGTACATATATGAAACAGAGACAGAAAGGCCTTTAGAAAGGCGGGGCAAAATAAAACACTACGATCAAAAGGCGTAGGCCTCCTGCCTGGGACCCTCCGATCCTACTCCTGGTCGTCAGTCAACTCGTAGTAGTATCCATCCTCGGGGTGGTAGTAGTAGTCGATCGACGGGGCATCTGTCTCAGGGGGCTCCGTCCTCTGGTCACGACAAACTGATATGGGGAGAAAAGGAAAACAAAGCAACCGTGAGTACTCACAAGTACTCAGCAAGCAAGGATCTACACTACATATGCAACATTTTCAAGGGGAGGCTGTATATGTGGACTGGGCTGCAGAAATGCCAGAATAGAGAGAAGGCCTAGTCCTATCGAAGACTAGCATCTTCAGCGGTCTTGCAGCAGTAGAAGAGAGTAGAACAGTTCAATATAATGTAGCAGTATCATTAAGTCTCATCCTCACCCAGAGATCCTTTCTCGACTCCCTGCGAGAAAGCAATCCCAGAGCCATACAGTCATCAACCTCGTCCTGAGATCCCTTCTCGACTCCCTGCGAGAAGCAATCCCAGAGCCATAGTATCCAAGTATCCAATTCTAAATTGTATCAATCAGGATACAACTCCGAGTGTCCTTTACCGTAGGACCGGCTATCGATAGAAATGTTCTTCCCTGCAGGGGTGCACCAACTTACCCATCACGCTCGCTTAACTCCGGCTGGACACACTTTCCTGGGTCATGCCCGGCCTCAGCCAAACGACACATCGCAACCCTACCTACAGCTCAGCAGAGAGGTCCCCGCCGGTCTACATCCTAAGCGCAAGGGGGTCTTGGCCATCGCCCCTCGCCCTCCGGGTCGCTGCGCACACGGTGAAGCCAGGTACCAACACTACAGGAAGGCGCCGGTCCGTCCGTGCCGCCATGCTGAACTAGAGATCTGACAGAGCTTTCGGCTGATGCATACGATGTAGAACGCCCATACTATGCCCACGTGATGGTTAGTGCTATCAGACCAGAGGCCTGCTCGGATCAAATATCCAAATCGTTAGGACTAGGGGCTTGCGGTAACGAGCAGAGACTCACGAAAGATGTGACCCCATCGCCCCGTCTCGAGGACTTGCTGCAAGGGTTAAGAATGCCCGGCCGCGCCTCGTATTCACCACTCGGGCACCACACTGGCACCCGTCTTCACAACACTCGCCTCTCAGGCGCACGCGGGTACCCCTCAGGGTCGACCCGCCTATCCAAGTAACAGTGTAAAGTCCAAGTATCCGTGTGTCTATAACATCAGGGGAATCCGAGGTATCACCCTCATTGAATTCCCACTCGATGTATCCGTCAAGGTGAACTCGGAGGAATCACCCTCGATGGGTTCACACTTGATGTGTTGCACGACAGCGTCGTTACCGGAAGTGGTGAAGGAGGAATCACCCTCGATGACCACGACCGAATAGCTACTCTACAGAGTTAACATCAGAAGTGCTACACGAGGTATCACCCTCGGCACTCGATAGTAACGCTGCAGTGTCGTTACAACTAAGGGGGATGATGTGCGGTGTCGGGGCCTGGTCTTCAATCCCGTTGATCGGGTCTTCTGACGATCCAGCGCGGCAGTCGGGATAAGTGGGGTCACTGATAGGTCTCTACCCAGCCTATACTAAGCAGTTTAGGTTATGCAGGTAATTATCAATAGCAGGTTACAATGAACAGGCTATGCATCAGAATAGGTAAAGCAGTAGCAGCAGCAATTCTAATGCAAGCATGAGAAATAGAATGGGCAATATCGGGATGATCAAAAAGGGGGGGGGCTTGCCTGGTTGCTCGGCGGCAAGGGCAAGGTTGTCAGTGGTGTCTTCGGTCTCCGGAGCTGCGTCGGTCTCGGGGACGACGTCGGTCTCGGGGTCTAACGAGAGAGAAGAGGGGGAGGAAACAGTATAAATACACAGCAAAACATGAGCAACACAAAGTACGACATGACAATGTGCAGTGCCGGGTGTGTCCTAGCGTATGGTTGCACGTCACCGAGAAAGGGGGGATCCATCAGGGAATGTTTTCCCGGTTCCGGACATTTGTTAGACAGATGACCGGAGAGGGACGGTTGCATGTTCGGATAGTTAGGGACGCGTGACGGACGAACGGAGCGCGTATTCGAATTCGTCTCGTCATTATGACCAACTTTCATGTACAAAGTTTTTCCATCGGAGTTACGGATTAAAAGATATGATTTTCTAAAGTTTTATTAATTTCTGGAATTTAATTAATTATTTAAATTAACATTATCCGAAATAGTGTCTGCTGACGTCAGCACCAGTGGGTCCCACCTGTCATTCTCACATTAGGCTAATTAGGGTTTGATTATGTTAATTACAGTTTAATTAGATTAATTAATTAATTAGATTAATTAAACAGAATTAATTAAGTTAATTATTTATTTAATTAATTAATATTTATTTTTAATAATTTTTATTTTTATTTTTTTTTTAAATCATTTCTGTGGGTGGGCCCACCTGTCATAGGCACAGGGGGGTGGGGCCCAGCTGTCATTGGCCCAGAGGGGGGTTAGCTGTTACGGGCGCGCGGGCGCCGGGTCGCCTGGACCCGGGCGTGCAGGCGAGTGGCTCGGGGCGAGCGGGGCGCGACCAGCGAGCGGCGGCAGCGGCGCAGGCCTAAGGCGGAGGCGGGGCACGGCGGCCACGGAGGGCAGCGGCAGCAGCAGTAGCGAGCGCAGAGAGGGGCGACGGGGAGAGGACGAGGCTCACCCTCATCGCAGGGGTACGGGCGGCAAGGCTTCATGAGGCGGGTCGGGGAAGAGGACGAGGAGGAAGGCGAGGTGGTGGCGGGGTCCGGCGACGGCGTCGACGCGGCGGCGGCGGCCTGGACTAGCGCGGCGTCGGGGAGGGGCGCGGGGCCGCGGCGACGGCGATGGCGGAGACGATCTCGGGGCGCAGCGGCGCGGCGTTGGACGGTGAGGCAGAGGAGGAGGCGAGGGGGCAACGGCGAGCGGCGTCGGGGCGCGGTCGGCGCGTCGGGGGCGCGGGGGCGTGCCGCGCTCGGGCGCCGGCGGCGCCGAGGGAGAGAGAGGAGGCGAGGGGGGGGGGGGAATGGGGGAACGGTGTGGGTTAGGGTTCGGTGGTGGACCGGGGGGGAGGGGGTTATACGGGGGCGACTGGGCCGGCTGGCGGCCCGATGGCTTGCTGGGCCGAGGCCCAGCGAAGGGGGTGGGGTTCCTTTTATTTTCTTTTAGCTTTTCTTTTTATTTATTCTTTTCTCTGTTTTGCAAAAATGTCTAGGCTACTTCTGGACTTTTGTAAAATATGAGACTGGTCCAAATATTAACAGTGCAAAATTAGTCACTGCTAGAAATTGGTTTGGCGTCCATATCTTTTTGTTTGGATTTTATTTGATTTGAAAAGGATTAAATAGTGCTATGTTGCTGCTGTTTCTTGTTGTTCGAGTCCTTTTACAATTCCAACAAATGTTGCAATCATTTTTATAAATGCTTTGGGAATATTTGCAACATGAGGCACCTTTTAGTTTACAGGTTTGGACAACTTTTATTTTCCACTATCATTTAAATTTGAATTTTGACTTAGGAGTTGAAATGAAATATGATGTTAATGATGATCATGCACTGATAATCATGCTGACTTGGCATTATCAAAATGGGATTACTGTGGCTAACCACTGGGGGTGTTACAACAAAGACCCTTCGGAAGCAATCCAAGACTTGTCTATTGGCAAGATTCGTCCAATGGAGGTGAAGGAGAGTACCTCGTCCGTCCAAGTGGAAGCTTCTACCTCACGACAAGGTGAACCACGAGTTAACTCGGAAGCATCCACAAGTGGGACACGCCAAGATGATGAAAACAAGGATGTACACCAAGATGAACCTCATCAACCTCCTTCCCCACCTCCACAAGAGAACAACAACACCAACAACGAAGATGGCCAAGAGGAAGAACAAGATGATGAAGAAGATGTTCCACCCCGACCCAAACAAAAGCTCTCACGAGTTAGAGCAAGAGTCTCAAGAGATCATCCCGTCGAACAAATCTTTGATGATATTCAAACCGGGAGAATCACTCGCTCTAAAACTCGTTTGGCTAATTTTTGTGAACACTATTCATTCATCTCTAGCATTGAACCTATGAAGGTTGAAGAAGCGCTTGATGATCCGGACTGGGTGAATGCTATGCATGAAGAGCTACACAATTTCGAGAGGAACCAAGTGTGGACGTTGATTGAAAAGCCCGATGAGAAGCACAATGTCATTGGTACCAAATGGGTGTTTCGGAATAAGCAAGATGAAGATGGACAAGTTGTACGCAACAAGGCACGTCTCATCGCTCAAGGCTACACTCAAGTCGAAGGTATGGACTATGGTGAGACATATGCCCCCATTGCTAGACTTGAGTCCATACGCATCTTACTTGCTTATGCCAATCATCATGATATCACATTATATCAAATGGATATTAAAAGTGCTTTTCTAAATGGTGAAATTAAGGAGGAAGTTTATGTTAAACAACCTCCCAGCTTTGTTAATCCTAAGAAACCCAACCATGTTTACAAACTTCACAAAGCTCTTTATGGTCTTAAACAAGCTCCTTGAGCGTGGTATAAATGCTTGACTAAATTCCTTATTGAAAAAGGCTTTGAGATTGGAAAAATTGATTCTACTCTTTTTACTAAAAGGGTTAATGGTGAATTATTTGTGTGCAAAATTTATGTGGATGATATCATATTTGGTTCGACTAACCCTCATTTTAGTGAAAAGTTTGGAAGGCTAATGTCGGAGAAGTTTGAGATGTCTATGATGAGTGAACTCAAGTTCTTTCTTGGTTTGCAAATCAAGCAAACTAAGGAGGGTACCTTTTTTTCCCAAACAAAGTATACCAAGGACTATTCAAGAAGTTCAACATGCAAGAAAGCAAAGGTATGAATACACCCATGCCTACTAGTGGACATCTTGACTTGACTAAGGATGGCAAACCGGTTGACCAAAAGGTTTACCGCTCTATGATTGGTTCATTGTTATATCTATGTGCCTCCCGTCCCGATATTATGCTAAGTGTGTGCATGTGTGCATGATATCAAGCGGCCCCCAAAGAATGTCATATTAAGGCTGTGAAAAGGATAGTGAGATACTTAATTCACACACCAAACTTTGGCATTTGGTATCCTAAGAGCTCTTCTTTTGATCTTGTTGGCTACTCCGATTCGGACTATGCCGGAGACAAGGTTGATAGAAAGTCCACTTCGGGTACTTGTCAATTTCTTGGTAGATCTCTTGTGTCTTGGTCCTCCAAGAAACAAAACTCGGTATCCTTATCCACCGCCGGTTCATGTTGTGCTCAATTACTTTGGATGACCCAAACTCTTAAAGATTATGGGATATATGTGAAACATGTTCCATTGCTTTGTGATAATGAAAGTGCTATTAAGATTGCTCACAATCCCGTGCAACATTCTCGAACTAAGCATATTGAAGTTCGTCATCACTTCATTCGAGATCATGTTGCTAAAGGAGACATCGATCTTAAGCATGTTCGTACCGATAAGCAATTGGCGGATATATTCACCAAACCGCTTGATGAGAAAGTTTTTTGCCGGTTGAGAGGTGAATTGAACATCATTGATGCTTCAAACTTGGAGTAGAAACTCCATTTGGATACATGCAAGGCATGAGTTTTGACTAATCCTTGATGTTTCTCTTATGAAGATGATCATATGTCTTGGATCTATATTTGTACTCTTGCATGTCATCTAACCCTTGTAGGTACTTGGATAAGCCAAAGTCTATGAGATTGCAACTCACTCACATCTTGAGCAATCTCTACATCACCAAGTCTCTACAATATGGTGGTTGAAGACAAGGAAGCATGAATCCTTTCAATATATCCTTTGACAACTTCTTTATATCAAATTTCATTTGGTATCAATATCATGTTTGTCATATTGGATACACAAGTGCTTTTCCTTGCAAGACTAACCCATGTAGGAAGATGAACTCAAACTACAAGTGGTGCTCCCAACTCTTGATGAACTACATCAACCTTGAGCATCCCACACAAGTTCAACTACATGATCAAGATCAACACCACCACCCAAGGTATGATATTCCATCTTAGAGAAGCTTTACCCCAAGACATGGGTTAAAGCAGCTCAACAAGATCAGAATACATCAAAATGCTTGAACAAAAAATGGTAACCCCATTTTGAGCTTAAACGACGAGTATGACCTATGATCAAGTGTCTTCACTTGACTCCTAAGTCAATATACTCTGACATAGGTGACTTTGTCACCGACCAATTCTAGATGAAGCTCTCTTGTGTTTTTCTGTGTTTTTGCATTTGTTTCTTGCATACATATTCCCCTTTCAAAAAAAACTTCATCTAGATTTCTTTTCTTTTCTCTGATTATTTTCTGCATTCCCTGCATCCAATTCATTGCAAATCTTTCAGTTAATTCCTTGCAAATCCTTGTGAGATCTTATTTTCCTAGGTGAGCTGAGATGACAATTGTTTTCTCTCTGTGTTGAAATCAGCCTCACCGATTTGTTCTTCTCGGCCAAACCGAAACAACTCGGTGCCACCGAAGCAAACAACTCGGAGTAACCGAATTCAATACTGAGAAAACACTTTGCCATTTGCATCATGCATATTTGTTCCAGCTCCACTCGATGATTCTTGTCCTCTACCAGCATCTTATATTACCTGTTGCTTTGTACTGTGACTCAAGGACCAAACCTACTTGACTCATGCTCCAGAAGATCCCTTCTTGGAAATTGATGTCAAAGGGGGAGAGAGAAAACATCAAAGCTTATCACATAAGAGAGAATGCACACCTTATGCTTCTCCAGATGCTTATTTTCCATAGAGGAGAGAAGTCACATGTCTTCAAGAGGGGAAAGACATGTTAGTATGTGTTATGTTTATTATGATTGTTTTACTCTGATTTTCTTTTCCCTATCTTCTCCCATTATCTAATATATAAGATTCAGGGGGAGAGAGAGAGCTCATTTCTAAGGGAAGAAAATCTTTGGAATTCATTGCATATCTTTACTCTTTGGGGACATGTCAATATCCAAATAGAGTACTAAGTACTCACTCACTACATGTCATCCCAATCTTGGTACTCTTGTGGTTTCCTGTTCTTGCTCTGCTTAGTAGATATTCTTGTGGTATCTAACCTTGTTTACTCAGGTTCATCTCTTCCAAAGCCAGCTCATGACCGCAAGGTAAGTATATGCATCACACTCATGTGCATGATGATCTCTTGCTGATGTACATATTGTTTGCAAGAAGGAATCATGAACATTGAGGTACACTTCCTATATTCACACCATTTGCTCTGATGCATATAGCCAAGATACATGTAACTCTTTGCCTGCTCTGTCATGCTTATGCATTCACATGGTATTATATTCTATCTTCACATGATTGCATACATGTAGGGGGAGCCTATGCATGTTACATGTCTTTCCAAAGCTTTACTTGCTATTCCTTGTATCTTTACCTAAAGCTTTGATGTACGTTGTCATCAATTACCAAAAAGGGGGAGATTGAAAGCACAAGTGCTCCCTGGGTGATTTTGGTAATTAATGTCAACATATCTCTTGTTGGACTAATACTTTTATCTAGTATATTTCAGATAAGTTCAACAGTGGAGTGGCAGGACAAGAGGATGTGGAACCCCTTCAAGATGCTAAGGACACATATTGGCTCAAGCTCAAGACTCTACTCTTTTCATTTTAGTGATCCAAGATCACATTGAGCCCATAGGAAAGCCAATACTATTAAAAGGGGATGAGGTGTTGCTTAATGGCTTGCTTGCTCAAAGTGCTTGGTGATATGCTCCTAAAGCCCTCAACCACTTTCTCATTTCCAAATATGTCCTAAACCTAAAGTCAAACTCGGCCCCACCGATTTGATCTATCCGGCGCCACCGAGTTCACTTGACATAGCCACTGCCAGAAACCCTAATCAGTTCGGTCTCACCGATGGGATCTCGGTCTCACCGAGATGGGCTTGCAAACTCTCTGTTGCCTATTGCAATTATTTCGGTCTCATAGAAATAGGTAGTCGGCCCCACCGAGTTTGCTTGGCCAACTCTCTGTTTGCTTATTACTAAAATCGGTCTCACCGAGTTTGTGTAATCGGTCAAACCAAGATGAGGTTTTACCCTAACCCTAGCACATCGGTCCCACCGAGTTGATCATATCGGTCCCACCAAAAATCCTAACGTTCACATTTTGAACTAAATCGGTCTGACCGAGTTTCACTATTCGGTCCCACCGAGTTTCACTATTCGGTCCCACCGAGTTTGGTAAATTGTGTGTAACGGTTAGATTTTGTGTGGAGGCTATATATACCCCTCCACCCTTCCTCCATTTGAGAGGAAAGCCATTAGAACGTGCCTACACTTCCAGCATTCATTTTCTGAGAGAGAACCACCTACTCATGTGTTGAGACCAAGACATTCCAATCCAACCATAAGAATCTTGATCTCTAGCCTTCCCCAAGTTGCTTTCCACTCATATCATCTTTCCACCAAATCCAAATCTGTGAGAGAGAGTTGAGTATTGGGGAGACTATCATTTGAAGCACAAGAGCAAGGAGTTCATCATCAACACACCATCTATTACCTTTTGGAGAGTGGTGTCTCCTAGATTGGTTAGGTGTCACTTGGGAGCCTCCGTCAAGATTGTGGAGTTGAACCAAGGAGTTTGTAAGGGCAAGGAGATCGCCTTCTTCATGAAGATCTACCCTAGTGAGGCAAGTCCTTCGTGGGCGATGGCCATGGTGGGATAGACAAGGTTGCTTCTTCGTGGACCCTTCGTGGGTGGAGCCCTCCGTGGACTCGCGCAACCGTTACCCTTCGTGGGTTGAAGTCTCCATCAACGTGGACGTACGATAGCACCACCTATCGGAACCACGCCAAAAATCTCCGTGTCTCCAATTGCGTTTGCACACTCCAATCCCATCCCTTTACATTCTTGCAAGTTGCATGCTTTACTTTCCGCTGCTCATATACTCTTGCCATGCTTGCTTGATATGTATTGTGAATGTTTAAACTTGTGCTAAAACTCCACCTTAACTTGAAGAACTTAAAAATTGCCACCTTTATTTGTTGAGGGTCTAATCAAACCCCCCCCCCCCTCTAGACACCTCTTCTCGATCCTTTCATTACTATTGGGTAATTGATAGAACTTCAAATAATTATGACGATATCCAGGCAATGATCATTATATAGGCATCACGTCCAAGATTAGTAGACCGACTCCTACCTGCATCTACTACTAGTACTCCACACATCGACCGCTATCCAGCATCCATCTAGTGTATTAAGTTCATGGAAAAACGGAGTAATGCAATAAGAACGATGACATGATGTAGACAAGATCTATTCATGTAGGAATAGACCCCATCTTGTTATCCTTAATAGCAATGATCAATACGTGTCTTGCTGCCCCTTCTGTCACTGGGAAAGAACACCGCACGACCGAACCCATCACAAAGCACCTCTTCCCATGGCAAGAAAAATCGATCTAGTTGGCCTAACTAAACCAAAGATTCGAAGAAGAAATACAAGGCTATAAGTAATCATGCATATAATAGATCAAAGAAACTCAAATAACTTTCATGGATAAATAGATCTGATGATAAACTCAAAGTTCATCGGATCCCAAACACCGCAAAAAAGAGTTACATCAAATAGATCTCCAAGAGACCATTGTATTAAGAATCAAAAGAAAGAGAGAGGAAGCCATCTAGCTACTAACCACAGACCCGTAGGTCAACAATGAACTACTCACGCATCATCGGAGAGGCACCAATAAGGATGATGAACCCCTTCATGATGGTGTCTAGATTGTATCTGGTGGTTCTGAAACTTGCGGCGGCTGGAATTGTGTTTCGTCGACTCCCCTAGGGTTTTTGCATTTTTGGGGTATTTATAGAGCAAAGAGGCGGTGCGGGAGGCGGCCGAGGTGTGCACAACCCACCAGGGCGCGCCTGGGCCCCCAGGCGCACCCAGGTGGGTTGTGCTCCCTTCGGAGCCCCCCTCTGGTAATTCTTTGGCCCAACATGTGTCTTTTGGTCCAGAAAAAATCTCCAAAAAGTTTCGCTGCGTTTGGACTCCGTTTGGTATTGATTTTCTGCGAAGTAAAAAGCAAGCAAAAAACAGGAACTGGCACTAGGCACTATGTCAATAGGTTAGTCCCAAAAAATGATATAAAGTTGCTATAAAATGATTGTAAAACATCCAAGAATGATAATATAACAGCATGGAACAATCAAAAATTATAGATACGTTGGAGACATATCAATATCCAAGGCAATGATTATGAATATAGGCATCACATCCGTGTCAAGTAGACCGAAACGATTCTGCATCTACAACTATTACTCCACACATCGACCAACTCTTGCCTGCATCTAGAGTATTAAGGTCATAAGAACAGAGCTACGCTTTCAGTAAGATGACATGATGTAGAGGGATAAAGTCAAGCAATATGATGAAAACCCCATTTTTTTACCCTTGATGGCAACAATACAATACGTGCCTCGCTACCCCTACTTGAAGAAAATATGCCCTAGAGGCAATAATAAAGTTGTTATTTTATATTTCCTTATTCATGATAAATGTTTATTATTCATGCTAGAATTGTATTGATCGGAAACCTAGATACATGTGTGAATACATAAAAAAATACCGTGTCCCTAGTGAGCCTCTATTTGACTAGCTCGTTGATCAAAGATGGTTAAGGTTTCCTAACCATGGACATGAGTTATCATTTGATAACGGGATCACATCATTAGGAGAATGATGTGATGAACAAGACCCATCCGTTAGCTTAGCATAATGATCGTTCAGTTTTGTTGCTATTACTTTCTTCATGTCAAATACATATTCCTTCGGCTATGAGATTATGCAACTCCTGGATACCGGAGGAATACCTTGTGTGCTATCAAACGTCACAATGTAGCTGGGTGATTATAAAGATGCTCTACAGGTATCTCCGAAGGTGTTTGTTGGGTTGGCATAGATCGAGATTAGGATTTGTCACTCCGAGTATCGGAGAGGTATCTCTGGGCCCTCTCGGTAATACACATCATAAGCTTGCAAGCAAACGACTAAGGAGTTAGTCACGAGGTGATGTATTATGGAACAAGTAAAGAGACTTGCCGGTAACGAGATAGAACTAGGTATGAAGATACCGACGATCGAATCTCGGGCAAGTAACATACCGATGGACAAAGGGAATTACGTATGTTGTCATAACGGTTCGACCGATAAAGATCTTCGTAGAATATGTAGGAGCCAATATGAGCATCCAGGTTCCGCTATTGGTTATTGACCGGAGAGGTGTCTCGGTCATATCTACATAGTTCTAGAACCCGTAGGGTCCGCACGCTTAACGTTCGTTGACGATATAGTGTTATATGAGTTATGTATGTTGGTGAACGAATGTTGTTCGGAGTCCCGGATGTGATCACGAACATGACGAGGAGCTCTGGAATAGTCCAGAGGTGAAGTTTGATATATGGGATAATAGTATTTGGTCTCCGGAAGGGTTTCGGAATTCGCCGGAAGGGGTTCCGGATGTTTCCCGAAATGTTTGGGTACGAGAAACACTTTATTTGGGCCAAAGGGGAAAGCCCACGAGGCTTTTGGAAAGTGCAAAAGGAAGTTTTGCGGAGGCCAGGGACCAGACACCAGGAACCCTGGCGTCTGGGGGGTAGACGCCGGGAATCCTGGCGTCTAGCCCTGGAGTCCGAGAAGGACTCTTGCCTTTCGGGCAAAACCGACTTTGAGGAGGCTTTTACTCCAAGTTTCGACCCCAGGGCTCAACATATAAATAGAGGGGCAGGGCTAGCACCCAAGAGACATCAAGAATGACCAAGCCGTGTGCCGGCAACCCCGTCCCTCTAGTTTATCCTCCGTCATAGTTTCCGTAGTGCTTAGGCGAAGCCCTGCGGAGATTGTTCTTCACCAACACCGTCACCACGTCGTCGTGCTGCCGGAACTCATCTACTACTTCGCCCGTCTTGCTGGATCAAGAAGGCGAGGACGTCATCAAGCTGAACGTGTGCTGAACGCGGAGGTGCCGTACGTTCGGTACTTGATCGGGACTTATCGTGAAGGTGTACGACTACATCAACCGCGTTGATAAACACTTTCGCTTTGCGATCTTCAAGGGTATGAAGATGCTCTCCCCTCTCGTTGCTATGCATCTCCTAGATAAATCTTGCATGAGCATAGGAAATTTTCAAATTGCATGCTACGTTACCCAACACTACTGTCACTGGGTGAGGACACCGCAAGATTGAACCCAAAACTAAGACCTCTCCCATTGCAAGAAAAACCAATCTAGTTGGCCAAACCAAACCGATAATTCGAAGAGAAATACAAAGATATTAAATCATGCATAACAGAGTTCAGAGAAGACTCAAATAATATTCATAGATAATCTGATCATAAATCCACAATTCATCGGATCTCGACAAACACACCGCAAAAGAAGATTACATCGGATAGATCTCCAAGAACATCGAGGAGAACATTGTATTGAAGATCAAAGAGAGAGAAGAAGCCATCTAGCTACTAGATATGGACCCGTACGTCTGTGGTAAACTACTCACGCTTCATCGGAAGGGCAGCAAGGTTGATGTAGAGGCCCTCCGTGATGGAATCCCCCTCCGACAGGGTGCCGGAAAAGGCCCCAAGATGGGATCACACGGGAACAGAGGCTTGCGGCGGCGGAAAAGTATTTTGGTGGATGCTTCTGGTCGTTTGGGAATATTTGTGAATTTATAGTGCAAGAATTAGGGTTGGAGGACTCCCGAGGGGCCCACAAGCCAGGGAGGCGCCCCCCCTAGGGCGCGACCTCAGGGCTTGTGGAGTCCTCGACACTCTTCTGGCCCCCTCTCCAAGCTCCGTGGATGTCTTCTGGTCCAAGAAAAATCATCGTAAAGTTTTATTCCGTTTGGACTCCGTTTGATATTCCTTTTCTGTAAAACTCAAAAAACAAGAAAAAAGCACAAACTGGCACTGGGCTCTAGGTTAATAAGTTAGTCCCAAAAATAATATAAAATAGCATATTAATGCATATAAAACATCCAAAACAGATAATATAATAGCATGGAACAATAAAAAATTATAGATACGTTGGAGACGTATCAGGAGCATGCGTGTAGTTTGTTTTGATGACTAATAAATTTTTGCAATAAGTATGTGAGTTCTTTATGACTAATGTTGAGTCCATGGATTATACACACTCTCACCTTCCACCATTGCTAGCCTCTCTAGTACCGCGCAACTTTCGCCGGTGCATTAAACCCACCATATACCCTTCCTCAAAACAGCCACCATACCTACCTATTATGGCATTTCCATAGCCATTCCGAGATATAATGCCATGCAACTTCCACCGTTCCGTTTTATTATGACACGCACCATCATTGTCATATTGCCTTGCATGATCATGTAGTTGGCATAGTATTCGTGGCAAGGCCACCATTCATATTTTTTATACATGGCACTCTTGATCATAGCACATCCCGGTACACCGCCAGAGGCATTCATATAGAGTCATATCTTGTTCTAGTATCGAGTTGTAATTCTTGAGTTGTATGTAAATAAAAGTGTGATGATCATCATTATTAGAGCATTGTCCCATGTGACGAAAGGATGATGGAAGCTATGATTCCCTCACAAGTTGGGATGAGTTCCGGACTTTATAAAAAAATAAAAGAGGCCAAAGAAGCCCAAACAAAAAAATGAGAGAAAAGAAAAAAAATGAGAGGAAAGAGAGAAGGGACACTGTTACTATCCTTTTTTCCACACTTGTGCTTCAAAGTAGCACCATGATCTTCATGATAGAGAGTCTCCTATTTTGTCACTTTCATATACTAGTGGGGATTTTTCATTATAGAACTTGGCTTGTATATTCCAATGATGGGCTTCCTCAAATTTCCCTAGGTCTTCGTGAGCAAGCAAGTTGGATGCACACCCACTTAGTTTCTTTTTGAACTTTCATACACTTATAGCTCTAGTGCATCCGTTGCATGGCAATCCCTACTCACTTGCATCGATATCAATTGATGGGCATCTCCATAGCCCATTAATTTGCCTAGTTGATGTGAGACTTTCTCCTTCTTTTTGGCTTCTCCACAACCACCATATTCTATTCCACCTATAGTGCTATATCCATGGCTCATGCTCATGCTCATGTATTGCGTGAAAGTTGAAAAAGTTTGAGAACATCAAAAGTATGAAAAAATTGCTTGGCTTGTCATCGGGGTTGTGCATGATGAAATACTTTGTGTGATGAAGATGGAGCATAGCCAGACTATATGATTTTGTAGGGATAACTTTCTTTGGCCATGTTATTTTGAGAAGACATGATTGCTTTATTAGTATGCTTGAAGTACTATTGTTTTTATGTCAATATTAAACTTTTGTTTTGAATCTTATGGATCTGAATATTCATGCCACAATAAAGAAGATTACATTGATAAGTATGTTAGGTAGCATTCCACATCAAAAATTCTGTTTTTATCATTTACCTACTCGAGGACGAGCAGGAATTAAGCTTGGGGATGCTTGATACGTTTCCAACGTATCTATAATTTTTTATTGTTCCATGCTATTATATTATCGGTTTTGGATGTTTTATATGCATTAATATGCTATTTTATATTATTTTTGGGACTAACCTATTAACCTAGAGCCCAGTGCCAGTTTCTGTTTTTTTTCTTCATGTTTTTGAGTTTTACAGAAAAGGAATACCAAACGGAATAAAACTTTCACGATGATTTTTCTTGAACCAGAAGACACCCAGAGGACTTGGGGAGGGGGTCAGAAGACTCATGAGGAGCCCACAAGCCCACAGGGCGCGCCCTAGGGGGCGCCCCTGGGTTGTGGAACCCTCGGAAGTCCCCCAAACCTAATCTTTGCACTATAAATTCCCAAATATTCCCCAACACCAGAAGCGTCCACCAAAATACTTTTCCGCCACCGCAAGCCTCTGTTTCCGTGAGATCCCATCTTGGGGCCTTTTCCGGCGATCTACCGAAGGGCGATTCGATCATGGAGGGCCTCTACATCAACCTTGTTGCCCTTCTGATGATGTGTGAGTAGTTTACCATAGACCTACGGGTCTATAGCTAGTAGCTAGATGGCTTCTTCTCTCTCTTTGATCTTCAATACAATGTTCTCCTCGATGTTCTTGGAGATCTATTCGATGTAATACTTTTTTGCGGTGTGTTTGTTGAGATCCGATGAATTGTGGATTTATGATCAGATTATCTATGAATATTATTTAAGTCTTCTCTGAACTCTTTTATGCATGATTAAGATATATTTGTATTTCTCTTCGAACTATCAGTTTGGTTTGGCCAATTAGATTGGTTTTTCTTGCAATGGGAGAGGTGCTTAGTTTTGGGTTCAATCTTGCGGTGTCCTCACCCAGTGACAGAAGGGGTAGCGAGGCAGGTATTGTATTGTTGCCATCAAGGAAAAAAAGATGGGGTTTATACCATATTGCTTGAGTTTATCCCTCTACATCATGTCATCTTACTTAAGGTGTTACTCCGTTCTTATGAACTTAATACTCTAGATGCATGCTGGATAGCGGTCAATATGTGGAGTAATAGTAGTAGATGCAGAATTGTTTCGGTCTACTTGTCACGGACATGATGCCTATATTCATGATCACTGCCTTAGATATCGTCATAACTTTGTGCTTTTCTATCAATTGCTCAACAGTAATTTGTTTACCCTGAAGGAAATATGCCCTAGAGGCAATAATGAAGTTGTTATTTTATATTTCCTTATTCATGATAAAGGTTTATTATTCATGCTAGAATTGTATTGATCGGAAACCTAAATACATGTGTGAATACATAAACAAACACTGTGTCCCTAGTGAGCCTCTACTTGACTAGCTCGTTGATCAAAGATGGTTATGGTTTCCTAACCATGGGCATGAGTTGTCATTTGATAACGGGATCATATCATTAGGAGAATGATGTGATGGACAAGACCCATCCGTTAGCTTAGCATAATGATCGTTCAGTTTTATTGCTATTGCTTTCTTCATGTCAAATGCATATTCCTTCGACTATGAGATTATGCAACTCCCGGATACCGAAGGAATGCCTTGTGTGCTATCAAACATCACAACGTAACTGGGTGATTATAAAGATGCTCTATAGGTATCTCCAAAGGTATTTGTTGAGTTGGCATAGATCGAGATTAGGATTTGTCACTCCGAGTATCGGAGAGGTATCTCTGGGCCCTCTCGGTAATACACATCATAAGCTTGCAAGCAAACGACTGAGGAGTTAGTCACGAGGTGATGTATTATGGAACGAGTAAAGAGACTTGCCGGTAATGAGATAGAACTAGGTATGAAGATACCGACGATCGAATCTCGGGCAAGTAACATACCGATGGACAAAGGGAATTACGTATGTTGTCATAACGGTTCGACCGATAAAGATCTTCATAGAATATGTAGGAGCCAATATGGGCATCCAGGTTCCGCTATTGGTTATTGACCAGAGAAGTGTCTCGGTCATGTCTACATAGTTCTCGAACCCGTAGGGTCCGCACGCTTAACATTCGATGCCGATATAGTATTATATGAGTTATGTGATTTGGTGACCGAATGTTGTTCGGAGTCCCGGATGAGCTCACGGACATGACGAGGAGTCTCGAAATGGTCGAGAGGTAAAGATTGATATATAGGACGATGGTATTCGGACACCGGAAGTGTTTCGGGGATCACCGAGTACTTATCGGGTCACTGGAAGGGGTTCAGGGCACCCCCGGCAAAAGATATGGGCCTTATGGGCCAAGAGGGGAAACGCACCAGCCACAAGGGGCTGGTGCGCCCCCCATATGGGCTGGCCTAGGAGGAGAAGGAAAGAGGGGAAGGGAAAGGAAAGAGTGGAATAGGATTCCCCCTTCCTTCCCTCTCCCCCCTCTTTCCTTCCCCCTCGGATAAATATGGCAGGGGGGCGCCACTTGGGAGGATCCCAAGTAGGATTCGGTCTACTTGGGGCACCTCCTGGCAGCCTCCCCTATCCCTCCCACCTATATATATGATGAGGGGGGGCGCCTAGCATAGAACAGACAATTGCCTAGCCGTGTGCGGCGCCCCCCCTCCACCGTTTACACCCCCGGTCATATTTTCGTAGTGCTTAGGCGAAGCCCTGCGGAGATCACTTCACCATCACCGTCACCATGCCGTCGTGCTGACGGAACTCATCTAATACCTTGACATCTTGCTAGATCAAGAAGGCGAGGGACATCACCGAGCTGAACGTGTGCAGGACGCGGAGGTGCCGTGCGTTCGGTACTTGATCGGTTGAAGCGCGAAGAAGTTCGACTACATCAACCGCGTTGTGAAACGCTTCTGCTTACGGTCTACGAGGGTACTAGACACACTCTCCCCTCGTTGCTATGCATCTCCATGGATAGATCATTGCATTTGCGTAGAATTTTTTTTGTTTTCCATGCAACGTTTCCCAACAGTGGTATCAGAGCCAGGTTTATGCGTAGATGATATGCACGAGTAGAACACAAAGAGTTGTGGATGGTGATAGTCATACTGCTTACCACCAATGTCTTATTTTGATTTGGCGGTATTGTGGGATGAAGCGGCCCGGACCAACCTTACATGTCCACATACATGAGACCGGTTCCACCGACTGACATGCAACTAGTTTTGCATAAAGGTGGCTTGCGGGTGTCTGTTTCTCCTACTTTAGTTGAATCGAATTTGACTGCGGCTGGTCCTTGAAGAAGGTTAAAACAGCAAACTTGATAATTCACTATTGTTGTTTTTGCTGTAGGTAAGAACAGTTCTTGCTAGAAACCCGTAGAAGCCACGTAAAACTTGCAACAACAAAGTAGAGGACGTCTAACTTGTTTTTGCAGGGTATGTTGTGATGTGATATGGTCAAGACATGATGTGATATACGTTATTGTATGAGATGATCATGTTTTGTAATTTATCAGCAACCGGCAGGAGCCTTATGGTTGTCTCTTTATTGTATGAAATGCATACGCTATGTAATTGCTTTACTTTATCGCTATGCGTTAGCAATAGTTGTAGAAGCAATAGTTGGCGAGATGACCACGACGCAATGATGGAGATCAAGGTGTCGAGCCGGTGACGATGGAGATCATGAAGATGCTTTGGAGATGGAGATCAAAAGCACGAGATGATGATGGCCATATCATGTCACATATTTTGATTGCATGTGATATTTATCTTTTATGCATCTTATTTTTCTTAGAACGACGGTACCATTATAAGATGATCCCTTCACGAAATTTCAAGATATAAGTGTTCTCCCCGAGTATGCACCGTTGCGAAAGTTCGTCGTTTCAAGACACCACGTGATGATCGGGTGTGATAGACTCTACGTCCACATACAACGGGTGTAAGACAGTTTTACACATGCAGAATACTTGGGTTAAACTTGACGAGCCTAGCATGTACAGACATGGTCTCGGAACACTGGAGACCGAAAGGTCGAACATGAGTCATATAGTAGATATGATCAACATAGAGATGTTCACCATTGATGACTACCCCATCTCACGTGATGATCGGACATGGGTTAGTTGATTTGGATCATGTATCACTTAGATAACTTGAGGGATGTTGATTTAAGTGGGAGTTCATTAGTAATTTGATTAATTGAACTTAATTTATCATGAACTTAGTCTTGATAGTATTTGCAAATCTATGTTGTAGATCAATAGCTCGCGATATAGCTCCCTTATTTTTTGATATTTTCCTAGAGAAAAATAAGTTGAAAGATGATAGTAGCAATGATGCGGACTGGGTCCGTGATCTGAGGATTATCCTCATTGTTGCACAGAAGAATTATGTCCTTGATGCACCGCTAGGTGACAGACCTATTGCAAGAGCAGATGCAGACGTTATGAACATTTGGCAAAGTTCGATGTGATGACTACTTAATAGTTTAGTGCGCCATGCTTTACGGCTTAGAACCGGGACTTCAAAAATGTTTTGAACGCCACGGGGCATATGTCATGTTCCAAGAGCTGAAATTGGTATTTCAGACTCATGCACGTGTCGAGAGGTATGAGACCTCTGGCAAGTACTTTGCCTACAAGATGGAGGAGAATAGCTCAACCAGTGAGCATGTGCTCAGAATGTCTGGGTGCTACAATCACTTGAATCAAGTGGGAGTTAATCTTCTAGATAAGATAGTGATTGACAAGAGTTCTTTAGTCACTATCACCAAGCTACTAGAACTTCGTGATGAACTATAATGTGCAAGGGATGGCGAAAACGATTCCCAAGCTCTTCGCGATGCTAAAATCGACGACGGTAGAAATCAAGAAAGAGCATCAAATGTTGATGGTTAACAAAACCACTAGTTTCAAGAAAAAGGGCAAGGGATAGAAAGGGAACTTCAAGAAGAACAGCAAACAAGTTGCCGCTCTCATGAAGAAGCCCAAAGCTAGACCCAAACCTAAAACTGAGTGCTTCTACTGCAAAGGAAATGGTCACTGGAAGCAGAACTGCCCCAAAAACTTGGCGGATAAGAAGGATGGCAAAGTGAACAAAGGTATATTTGATATACATATTATTGATGTGTACTTTACTAGTGTTCATAGTAGCCCCTCGGTATTTGATACCGGTTCAGTTGCTAAGATTTGTAACTCGAAATAGGAGTTGCAAAATGAACAGAGACTAATTAAGGACGAGGTGACGATGTGTGTTGGAAGTGATTCCAAGGTTGATAAGATCACCATCGCAGACTCCCTTTACCTTCGGGATTAGTGTTGAGCCTAAATAAATGTTATTTGGTGTTTGCGTTGAGCATGAATATGATTGGATCATGTTTATTGCAATACGGTTATTCATTTAAGTCAAAGAATAATTGTTGTTCTGTTTACATGAATAAAACTTTCTATGGTCTTACACTCAATATAAATGGTTTATTGAATCTCGATCGTAGTGATACACATATTCATAATATTGATGCCAAAAGATGCAAAGTTGATAATGATAGTGCAACATACTTGTGGCACTGCTGTTTAGGTCATATTGGTGTAAAGCGCATGAAGAAACTCCATGCAGATGGGCTTTTGGAATCACTTGATTATGAATCATTTGATACTTGCGAACCATGCCTGATGGGCAAGATGACTAAAACTCCATTCTCCGGAACAATGGAGCGAGCTAATGACTTATTGGAAATAATACATACCGATGTATGCGGTCCGATGAGTGTTGAAGCACGCGGCGGGTATCATTATTTTCTGACCTTCACAGATGATTTGAGCAGATATGGGTATATCTACTTAATGAAACACAACTCTGAAACATTTGAAAAGTTCAAAGAATTTCAGAGTGAAGTGGAGAATCATCGTAACAAGAAAATAAAGTTTCTACGATCTGATCGCGGAGGCGAATATTTGAGTTATGAGTTTGGCCTTCATTTAAAACAATGTGGAATAGTTTCACAACTCACGCCACCTGGAACACCACAGCGTAATGGTGTGTCCGAACGTCGTAACCGTACATTATTAGATATGGTGCGTTCTATGATGTCTCTTACCGATTTACCAGTATCATTTTGGGGTTATGCATTAGAGACAGCTGCATTCACATTAAATAGGGCACCGTCTAAATCCGTTGAGATGACACCTTATGAACTGTGGTTTGGCAAGAAACCTAAGCTGTCGTTTCTTAAAGTTTGGGGATGCGATGCTTATGTCAAAAGGCTTCGGCCAGATAAGCTCGAACCCAAATCGGAGAAGTGCGTCTTCATAGGATACCCTAAAGAAACTATTGGGTACACCTTCTACCACAGATCCGAAGGCAAGATCTTTGTTGCTAAGTTTGAGTCCTTTCTAGGGAAGGAGTTTCTCCCGAAAGAAGTGAGTGGGAGGAAAGTAGAACTTGATGAGGTAATTGTACCTTCTCTCGAATTGGAGAGTAGCACATCACAGAAAATAGTTCCCGTGATGCCTACACCAACCAGAGAGGAAGCTAATGATGATGATCATGAAACTTCAGATCAAGTTACTACAGAACTTCGTAGGTCGACCATAACACGTTCTGCACCAGAGTGGTACGGTAATCCTGTCCTAGAAGTCATGTTATAAGACCATGGCGAACCTACGAACTATGAAGAAGTTATGATGAGCCCAGATTCCGACAGATGGCTTGAGGCCATGAAATCTGAGATAGGATCCATGTATGAGAACAAAGTGTGGACTTTGGTGGACTTGCCCGATGATCGGCAAGCCATTAAGAATAAATGGATCTTCAAGAAGAAGACTGACGCTGATAGTAATGTCACTATCTACAAAGCTCGACTTGTCGCAAAAGGTTTTCGACAAGTTCAAGGGGTTGACTACGATGAGACTTTCTCACCCGTAGCGATGCTTAAGTCCGTCCGAATCATGTTAGCAATTGCCGCATTTTATGATTATGAAATCTGGCAAATGGACGTCAAAACTGCATTCCTTAATGGATTTCTTAAAGAAGAGCTGTATATGATACAACCAGAAGGTTTTGTCGATCCTAAAAGTGCTAACAAAGTATGCAAGCTCCAGCGATCCATCTATGGACTGGTGCAAGCATCTCGGAGTTGGAATATACGCTTTGATGAGGTGATCAAAGCATATGGTTTTATACAGACTTACGGTGAAGCCTGTATTTACAAGAAAGTGAGTGGGAGCTCTGTAGCATTTCTGATATTATATGTGGATGACGTATTGCTGATTGGAAATGATATAGAATTTCTGGATAGCATAAAAGGATACTTGAATAAGAATTTTTCAATGAAATACCTCGGTGAAGCTACTTACGTATTGAGCATTAAGATCTATAGGGATAGATTGAGACGCTTGATAAGACTTTCAATGAGTACATACCTTGACAAGATTTTGAAGGAGTTCAAAATGGATCAGTCAAAGAAGTTCTTGCCTTTATTGTAAGGTATGAAGTTGAGTAAGACTCAAATCTCGACCACAGCAGAAAATAGAGAAAGAATGAAAGTCATTCCCTATGCCTCAGCCATAGGTTCTATAAAGTATGCCATGCTGTGTACCAGACCTATTGTGTACCTTACCATAAGTTTTGCAAGGGGGTACAATAGTGATCCAGGAGTAGATCACTGGACAGCGGTCAAAATTATCCTTAGGTACCTAAGAGGACTAAGGAAATGTTTTTCAGTTATGGAGGTGATAAAGAGTTCGTCGTAAAGGGTTACGTTGATACAAGCTTTAACACTGATCCGAATGACTCTGAGTCTCAATCTGGATACATATAGAAAGTGGAAGCAATCGGCTAGAGTAGCTCCATGCAGAGCATTGTAGACATAGAAATTTGCAAAATACATACGTATCTAAATGTGGCAGACCCGTTGACTAAACTTCTCACACAAGCAAAACATGATCACACCTTAGTACTCTTTGGGTATTAATCATATGGTGATGTGAACTAGATTATTGACTCTAGTAAACTCTTTGGGTATTGGTCACATGACGATGTGAACTATGAATGTTGATCACATGGCGATGTGAACTAGATTATTGACTCTAGTGCAAGTGGGAGACTGAAGGAAATATGCCCTAGAGGCAATAATAAAGTTGTTATTTTATATTTCCTTATTCATGATAAAGGTTTATTATTCATGCTAGAATTGTATTGATCGGAAACCTAAATACATGTGTGAATACATAAACAAACACCATGTCCCTAGTGAGCCTCTCCTTGACTAGCTCGTTGATCAAAGATGGTTATGGTTTCCTAACCATGGACATGAGTTGTCATTTGATAATAGGATCACATCATTAGGAGAATGATGTGATGGACAAGACCCATCCGTTAGCTTAGCATAATGATCGTTCAGTTTTATTGCTATTGCTTTCTTCATGTCAAATACATATTCCTTCGACTATGAGATTATGCAACTCCCGGATACCAGAGGAATACCTTGTGTGCTATCAAACGTCACAACATAACTGGGTGATTATAAAGATGCTCTGCAGGTATCTTCGAAGGTATTTTTTGAGTTGGCATAGATCGAGATTAGGATTTGTCACTCCGAGTATCGGAGAGGTATCTCTGGGCCCTCTTGGTAATACACATCATAAGCTTGCAAGCAAATGACTAAGGAGTTAGTCATGAGGTGATGTATTATGGAACGAGTAAAGAGACATGCCGGTAACGAGATTGAACTAGGTATGAAGATACCGACGATCGAATCTCGGGCAAGTAACATACCGATGGACAAAGGGAATTACGTATGTTGTCATAACGGTTCGACCGATAAAGATCTTCGTAGAATATGTAGGAGCCAACATGGGCTTCCAGGTTTCGCTATTGGTTATTGACCAGAGAAGTTTCTCGGTCATGTCTACATAGTTCTCGAACCCGTAGGGTCCGCATGCTTAACGTTCGATGACGATATAGTATTCTATGAGTTATGTGATTTGGTGACCGAATGTTGCTCGGAGTCCCGGATGAGACCACGGACATGACAAGGAGTCTCTAAATGGTCGATAGGTAAAGATTGATATATAGGACGATGGTATTCGGACACCGGAAGTGTTTCGGGGGTCACCGAGTACTTATCGGGTCACCGGAAGGGGTTCCGGGAACCCCCGGCAAAAGATATGGGCCTTATGGGCCAAGAGGGGAAATGCACAAGCCACAAGGGGCTGGTGCGCCCCCCATATGGGCCGGCCTAGGAGGAGAAGGAAAGAGGGGAAGGGAAAGGAAATAGTGGAATAGGATTCCCCCTTCCTTCCCTCTCCCCCCCCCCCCCTCTTTCCTTCCCCCTCGGATAAATATGGCAGGGGGCGCCACTTGGGACGACCCCAAGTAGGATTCGGCCTACTTGGGGCGCCTCCTGGCAGCCTTCCCTCTCCCTCCCACCTATATATATGAGGAGGGGGGCGCCTAGCACAGACTAGACAATTTCCTAGCCATGTGCGGCGCCCCCCTCCACCGTTTACACCCCCGATCATATTTTCGTAGTGCTTAGGCGAAGCCCTGCGAAGATCACTTCACCATCACCGTCACCACGCCGTCGTGCTGACGGAACTCATCTACTACCTTGACGTCTTGCTGGATCAAGAAGGCAAGGGACATCACCGAGCTGAACGTGTGTAGAACGCGGAGGTGCCGTGCGTTCGGTACTTGATCGGTTGAAGCGCGAAGAAGTTCGACTACATCAACCGCGTTGTGAAACGCTTCCACTTATGGTCTACGAGGGTATGTAGACACTCTCTCCCCTCATTGCTATGCATCTCCATGGATAGATCATTGCGTGTGCATAGAATTTTTTTTGTTTTCCATGCAACGTTTCCCAACATACCCACCGTATGCTATCTTCAAGAGAATGGCTCTAGTGAAACCTATGGCCCCTGGGTCTATTTTCCATCATATATTTTTAGATCTGTAAACCAAAAAACCCAAAAATACCTTGCTGCAATTTATTTATATTTACTTTAGTTTGCTCTTTTATTTATCTTTTATACCTATCTCTATTAGATCTCACTCTTATTCGTGACCATGAAGGGATTGACAACCCCTTTTTTGCGTTGAGTGCAAGTGCTTGTTAGTTTGTGCAGGTGCATAGATTGGAGACTTGCTTGTGCCTCCTACTGGATTGATACCTTGGTTCTTAACTGAGGGAAATACTTATCTCTACTTTGCTGCATCACCCTTTCTTCTTCAAGGGAAAAATCAACGCAAGCTCAAGAAGTAGCAGGGCTATATATATATTATATTATACCTATTTTTTCTCAAATAACATGTTTTGCCGGGCTTCGGGCCGGGGCATGGGCAGGAAAAGTGAGGCCCAAGCCCGGCCTGGACATCAGGCTTTGGGCCATGCCACCCATGCCCAGGTCTAGTATAGACATGAGACCAAACCTGGCCATATGGGCAGACCCGACTGTAAAATGCAAACCACAACAATTGGGAACCCTAATTCAGAAAGCCACCATTATTCTTTTTTTTTTTGAAAAACCGCCACCATTGTACTGACAGTTCTCAGAAAACACTGCTTGACATATTATAGTAGTTTGAGTGAAAACCTGACGCCTCGGCCCCGCATGTAAGTGATGTTGTGGCAAGAAAAGTCAACAACATTTTCATGGACCGTTAAATTGATACAGGCCCACTGGTCAGCATCTCTAGTCCCTCCTCATCCCTTCTCTGGCATTCCGTTGAACAGCTGACAAGCTCATCTGAGAGCTCGCTGCTGGCAATGTTGCTCACCCATGGCCGCTACCATGGTTGACTGATAACCCACAAGTATAGGGGATCGCAACAGTTTTCGAGGGTAAAGTATTCAACCCAAATTTATAGATTCGACACAAGGGGAGCCAAAGAATATTTGCAAGTATTCGCAGCTGAGTTGTCAATTCAACCATAGCTGGAGATTAATTATCTGCAGCAATATGATCAGTAGCACAATAGTATGATAGTTTTGATAGTAGTGGTAACAGTAGCAATAACGGTAATAGTGATAGCAATGATTTTGTAGCAGTTGTGACAGCAGCAATAGCAATATATAGTGACTTAGCAGAAACAATATATGGAAAATTCGTAGGCATTGGATCGGTGAATTCGTTGGATGATATTCATCATATAACAGTCATAACCTAGGGCGATACGGCACTAGCTCCAGTTCATAAATATAATGTAGGCACGTATTCCGTAAATAGCCATACGTGCTTATGGAAAGAACTTGCATGACATCTTTTGTCCTACCCTCCCGTGGCAGCGGGGTCCATAAGGAAACTAAGGGATATTAAGGCCTCCTTTTAATAGAGAACCGGAACAAAGCATTAACACATAGTGAATACATGAACTCCTCAAACTACGGTCATCACCGGAAAGTATCCTGATTACTGCCACACCGTGGTTTACGGATCATAACACGTAATAGGTGAATATGACTTGCAAGATCGGATCTAGAACATAGATATAATGGTGATAACATAAATGGTTCATATCTGAAATCATGGCACCCAGGCCCAACGTGACAAGCACTAAGCATGGCAAAGTCATAACAACATCAATCTCAGAACATAATGGATACTAGGAATCAAGCCCTAACAAAACTAACTCTATTACATGATGAATCTCATCCAACTCCTCACTGACCAGCGAGTCTACGAAGGAATTACTCACTCCGGTGGGGAGCATCATGGAATTGGCGATGGAGAAGGGTTGGTGATGACGAAGATCGAAGATCCCCCTCTCCGGAGCCCCAAACAGACTCTAGATGTGTCCTCCCGATGAAGAACAGGAGGTGGTGGCGGCTTCATCTCGTGAAACGCAATAATTCTTTCTCCCTGATTTTTCTCCAAAAATAGGATTTTATAGCGTCGGAGATAGGGTCAGTGGGGCCACCAGGTGGGCACAACCCACCTGGGTGCGCCTGGAGGGGGGGCGCGCCCTGGTGGGTTGTGCTCACCCAGGCCCCCCCTCCGGTGGTTCTTGGCTCCAGTATTTTTCTTTTATTCCATAAAAGTTCTACAAAAAGTTTCGTTCCATTTCGAGAACTTTTATTTCTGCACAAAAACAACACCATGGTAGTTCTGCTGAAAACAACGTCAGTCCAGATTAGTTTCATTCAAATCATGCAAATTAGAGTCCAAAACAAGAGCAAAAGCATTAGGAAAAGTAGATACGCCGGAGACGTATCAACTCCCTCAAGCTTAAACCTTTGCTTGTCCTCCAGCAATTCAGTTGATAAACTGAAAGTGAAAAAGAAAAACTTTTACGAACTCTTTTGTTCTTGTTTACATAAATAAGCTTAAGTAGCACCCAGGTTTTCAGCAAAGATTATAACTGACCATGTCAATAATAACTCTTAGAAATTATATTAACTCATATCAATGGCATAAGCAACTAGCGAGCAATAATAAAATATCTCAAATGACAACACTTTGTCAAAACAATCGTGATATAATAGGATAATAGTGGTATATCGCTAGCCCTTTCTAAGACTGCAAAACATAAATGCAGAGCACCTCCAAAGTTTAAGCAGCGACTAAACATTGTAATTCATGGTAGAAAATATCCAGTCATGATGCATCCAACATTAGCTATACACAATGCATGAGGATGACAATAGTGCTCTCAGATCTGGCGCTTATTCGAGAAGGTGATGACACAACATAAAATTAAATAGATAGTCCTTTCGCAGAGGGAAGCAGTGATTTGCAGTGGTGCTAGAGCTCAGATTTTTTTTAAACAGAGATAAATGAAAATTTGAGAAATGCACCCTTCCTGTTTACTTAGCGACCATTAGTTATCGATATCTTCCATGCTAAACACATTAGTGGTGGTTCCCAAGCGATAAAAGTAAAGGTTTACTCCCCCTCCACCAACAGACACACTCCACGGCTAGCCGAATCCACGGGTACCGTCCATACCAACATCATTCTTGGGGGAGTTTTGTTTAATTATTTGCAATTTGAGTTTGGGACTGGGAATCCCTATTACCGCCCCTCTCATGCAAGGACGAGTGAATAAACACTCATCATGAGAATAACCCGCTTAGCATGGAAGATACCGACTACCTCCTGTCGCTCTATGAACAATCCAGGCACACAAAAACGGTTGTTTATTTGAAGTTTTTAGATGTGGCACATGCAAATTTACTTAGAACGGTAGGGTAATACCGCATATAGGTAGATATATGGTGGACTCATCTGGAATAACTTAGGTTTTAGGATTTTGATGCACAAGTAGTTTTCCCGCTTAGTACAGGCGAAGGCTAGCAAATAGGTTGAGAAGCGGCCAGCTAGAGAGCAAAAACGGCCATGAACATGCATTATGCATAAGTAACATTGGATACTAGCATGAGTAGGATATGAACACCATGAACATAAATATCATAGAGGCTATGTTGGTTTTGATTCAACTACATGCATGAACATGTGCCAAGTCAAGCCACTTGAAACATTCAGAGGAGGATACCATATCATCATACCATATCACAATCATTTTAATGCATGTTGGCATCCAAGATAAATCATTATCCACTCCCAACTACTTAAGCATGGCATGAGAAACTATAATCTCTAATTGTCATTGCAAACATGTTTGATCATAATAGGCTGAATCTTACAAAAATAGAACAAGTTGAGTTCATACCTGTTTCTCTCTGCCACAGCCAGTTCATCAAATAACGTCATTATTGCCTTTCACTTGCATGACCGAATGATATGAACAATGATAATAGTGCAAGAGTGCCGTGGACTAAGGTGAAATCTGCAAACATTTTATTCAAAAAGGAGAAGACAAGGTAATTTGGGCTCTTTGTTAGATCAACAATAATGCATATGAGAGCCAGTCAACGTTTTCATCGTGGTCTTTTCCTCGGTATGACTCAATAAACAGAAGAGAATTTCAGAGAAACACACAGAAATGTTTTTGGAGTTTTTAGTTTTTCTTGAAGAAAGCAACTTAAAGAAAGAAAAGTAAAAATGAGAAAAACTATTTACACGGGAGAGCTCCCAACAAGCAACAGAAGAACAAGAAAATCTTTTTGGGTTTTCTTTTAACATTACAACTAAATTAGGCTAGAAAGAAAAACCGAAAAGAAGCGAGAAATATTTTTTGGATTTTCTCAAAGTTTTTCAAACACACAAGAAAGCGAGAAAATAAATCTAGCATGGATAATATAATGAAAAAGTGTGAACACCGATAACTGGAATGAAATGTGTGAACATGAATGTAATGTCGGTGGAAATACGTACTCCCCCAAGCTTAGGCTTTTGGCCTAGCTTGGTAATCACCTTCTGCGGCCCGCATAATAGTCAGAGTGGTAGCACACTGAGGCTCTATGTGCAGCCTCCGCGGCTTGCCGAGCAGCAACGACCTCAGCGTTGTGTGCGCGGGCCTCGTTCTCAAAAACATACTACCTTCTTTTGCTGTGAAAATCAAAGAGAGCAGACGTAGGCAAAAAGGTATGCACAACCGATACTTTATTGAACAGCAAGTTCTAAGTATAATCATTGATTTCACCCTTAAGAAACTTATGGTGCTTCATGGCCTCAAAGTCTAAGTACTGAGTGGGAAGGATAGGGTCATTAGGCCAGGGTGATACACCCAGCTCCCTTGCTAATGGTGAAGCATAAATCCCACCATAAAAATATCCACTACCAGCGTTGTGTTGCAATCTGCGTGCAACAATCGCTCCAAGGTTATAACGTTTAATACCAGTGAGAGCAGTGTGTATGAGGCTCAAGTCAGGAGCACAAAGTGTACTACAATCTTGCTTGCCTACGATGCATTTGCCATTGAACAGTGCAAAGTATTGAATTGAAGGGAAATGAATACTTTTTATCCTACCTTGTGTCACTCCTCTATCCTCACCGTAACAAAGATTGATCAAGAATGACTCATACTCAGCTCTTGGTGGCTCGTCCAGCGAACTCCAAAATGGAATTTTACACACACCACTAAACTCGTCTAAAGGCATGGTAATTGAACGGTCATAAAGTTTAAATGAAACTCTAGACTCACGAGGATGTGATACGTCTCCAACGTATCTATAATTTTTGACTGTTCCATGCTGTTATATTATCATTCTTGGATGTTTTACAATCATTTTATAGCAACTTTATATCATTTTTTGGGACTAACCTATTGACATAGTGCCCAGTGCCAGTTGCTATTTTTTGCTTGCTTTTTACTTCGCAGAAAATCAATACCAAACGGAGTCCAAACACAGCGAAACTTTTTGGAGATTTTTTCTGGACCAGAAGACACACGATGGGCCAAAGAAGTACCAGAGGGGGGCTCCGAGGGGAGCACAACCCACCTAGGTGTGCCTGGGGGCCCAGGCGCGCCCTGGTGGGTTGTGTGCACCTCGGTCGCCTCCTGCACCGCCTCTTTGCTCTATAAATACCCCGAAAATCCAAAAATCCTAGGGGAGTCGACGAAACACAATTCCAGCCGCCGCAAGTTCCAGAAAACCAGATCCAATCTAGACACCATCACGGAGGGGTTCATCATCCTCATTGGTGCCTCTCCGATGATGGTGAGTAGTTCATTGTAGACCTTCGGGTCCGTAGTTAGTAGCTAGATGGCTTCCTCTCTCTCTTTTGATTCTCAATACAATGGTCTCTTGGAGATCTATTTGATGTAACTCTTTTTGTGGTGTGTTTGTTGAGATCCGATGAACTTTGAGTTAATGATCAGATCTCTTTTATCCATGAAAGTTATTTGAGTCTTCTTTTGATCTCTTATATGCATGATTACTTATAGCCTCGTATTTCTTCTTTGAATCTTTGGTTTAGTTAGGCCAACTTGATCGATTTTTTTGCCATGGGAAGAGGTGCTTTGTGATGGGTTCGATCTTACGGTGCTCATTCCCAGTGACGGAAGGGGACATGAAACGTATGTATCGTTGCTATTAAGGATAACAAGATGGGGTCTATTCCTACATGAATAGATCTTGTCTACATCATGTCATCGTTCTTATTGCATTACTCCGTTTCTCCATGAACTTAATACACTAGATGCATGCTGGATAGCGGTCGATGTGTGGAGTAATAGTAGTAGATGCAGGTAGGAGTCAGTCTACTAATCTTGGACGTGATGCCTATATAATGATCATTGCCTGGATATCTTCATAATTATTTGAAGTTCTATCAATTGCCCAACAGTAATTTGTTTACCCACTGTATGCTATTTTTCTAGAGAGAAGCCACTAGTGAAATCTACGGCCCCCGGGTCTATTCTTTATCATATTTGCCTTCGAGATCTATTTTTATTCGCTTTTATTTTCAGATCTATTATTCCAAAAACCCAAAAATACCTTGCTGCACTTTTCCTTTATTTATTTTATTTTGCTTTATTACGAGATCTATTTATCCAATCTACTACAAAACAAATCTATCTTTTACCCGGGAGGGATTGACAACCCCTCTTATGCGTCGGGTTGCAAGTATTTGTTCTTTGTGTGCAGGTACCGTTTAAATAGTGTTGCTTGGTTCTCCTACTGGTTCGATAATCTTGGTTTCATAACTGAGGGAAATACCTACCGTAGCTCTGCTGCATCATCCCTTCCTCTTTGGGGAAATACCGACGTAGTTCAAGCCGCATCAAAAGGAATTTCTGGCGCCGTTGCCGGGGAGGATCAAGTCAAGATAGTCTCCCGGCCACGTGCCAATTTCTGACGCCGTTGCCGGGGATGATCAAGTCAAGATAGTCTCCCGGCCACGTGCCAATTTCTGGCGCCGTTGCCGGGGAGACATCATCAACATCTATCAGGTTCCTAATCACAAATCTCATCTCCTTGCAATTTACATTATTTTCCATTTGCCTTTCGTTTTCATCTCCTCCACTTCACAAAAACTTGCAGTTTTATTCGCCTTCTTTTTGTTTGCCTTTTTCTTGTTTGATCTTTTGTTTGCTTGTGTTGCCATGTGCCTTCTCTATGATTGCATCTTTGCTTGCTAAAAATCTATTGATATGGATCCCCATCCACTTGCTAATCTTTTTAAAAGATCCAATCATGATGAACCAATTGCTAGTGAGTTGAGTGCACTAGATTATCTTTATGAAGTTTTGCTTGAGATTCGTGAATCTGAAAATTGTGATGAAGAAATTTATGAAGTGATTCATGATAGCCCTTGAATGAAAAGCATGATTGTAATGATTTTACTATAAATTCTATTAATGTCAATTGTGCTAATAATATGCAAAACCCCAAGCTTGGGGGTGCTAATTTTGCTATGTCCACCACTTATTGCAATGATGATGATAGGGGTGATTCTTCTTATGATCTTGAAAATTTATTTAAGCCTCATGATGAATATGATATTGATAATAATGTTTGCAATAATGATGAAAGTGGGTTTGGAGAGGTCATGACTTTAGTTGATGTTAATCCCACTATCTTGGAAGATTATAAAACTTTTATGCATGTGTATCATGAAGAGAAAATTTTATATGATAGCTATATTGTTGAATTTGATTATGATCCTACATGTAATTATTATGAGAGAGGAAAATATGGTGGTAGAAATTTTCAGGTTACTAATTTACCTCTCGTCAAGTTGAGATTGCTATTGTTTCTTTCTTCTTCCTTGCATATGCTATATATTTCTTGTCTTGATAATTTGTTTGCTTATAAAATCCCTATGCATAGGAAGTATGTTAGCTTAAATGTGTTTGTCACATGTATTAAGATGCTCTCTTTGTGTTTCAATTATTGTCTTTCATGTGAGCATCATCAAAATTATCAATGCCTAGCTAAGAGGCTTTAAAAAAAAGCGCTTGTTGGGAGGCAACCCAATGAATAAAATTTATTTTTGCCTTTTTATTTCTGTTCTTGAGTGTTTGCATAATTATGCCCCTGTTATGCTTGTGTTTTTTATGTTTTAATTAGTGTTTGTGCCAAGTAAAGCCTTTGGGATAGCTTTGGTGATAGTTGATTTGATCTTGTTGAAAAACAGAAACTTTTGCGTCCAGTAAAATAATTGTATAGAATTACAGAAGCAACGAAAAATTCTCAATATTTTACACAAGATTGATATACAAATTTCCAATGTTTTCCTAATTTTGCAGATTTTTTAGAGTTAGAGAAGTATGAGAACAATTCGCATACTTTACAGACTATTCTGTTTTTTACAGATTCTGTTTTCTTTGCATTGTGTGCTTATTTTGATGAATCTATGGGTTGTATCGGTGGGTATAAGCCATGGCAAAGTTAGAATACAGTAGATATAATGCAATAACAAAATTTGAATGGGTTTTCTATAGTACTTAAAGTAAATATTGGTTTTCTTATACTAACGGATCTCACGAAGGTTTTGTTGAGTTTTGTGTGATTGAAGTTTTCAAGTTTTGGGTGAGATCACGATGGATGAAGGAATAAAGAGTAAGAAGAGCCTAAGCTAGGGGATGCCCACGGCACCCCAAGTTATTATCCAAAGAGGAACAAGCAACTAAGCTTGGGGATGCCCCGAGTGGCATTCGCTCTTTCTTCTAACGACCATCGGTATTTTACTTGGAGCTATATTTTTATTCGTCACATATCATGAGTTTTGCTTGGAGCATCTTGTAGTATATGAGTCTTTGCTTGTTTTGCTTTTTAGTTTGTGTCATCTATCCTTGTTGAATACAACTATTTGAGAGAGCCAAAATTACGCTATGATTTGTTAGAATTGCTCTATGTGCTTCACTTAAATTTTTTGAGCTATGGAATTGCTCTAGTGCTTCACTTATATCTTTTTGAGCACGGTGTGCTTTAATACTTTTGAAGAAATGCTTTCATGCTTCACTTAAATTTATTTGAGAGTTAGTAAATTTTGAAGAAATTCTCTCATGCTTCACTTATATTATTTTGAGAGAAGATTTTTTATATGCTCATGTTCTTCACTTAGATTTGTTTGAGCTATCAAAAGGAACATATGAAATTAATCCCAAAGGATAGATATTCAAGAGGTATATAATAAAAACTTTCATGAAGATCATTGGATAAAATAAACTTGATTCTTTGTAATAGTTTTGCGAAATGATGATAGTGATATGTGAGTCATATTGATGAGTAATTGTGGTTTAGTAAGAATATTGATGTTAAGGTTTGTGATTCCCTATGCAAGCACGAAAGTCAATAGTTATGCAATGAAATTACATCCTACTTGTGGTTCATTATTCAGTGTTAGTTATGCTTAATGCTCGCTTATGAGATTTTTCGTTTCTTGGTTGGATACTTCTCAATCTTTTTGCTAGCCTTCACTTGTACTAAGTAGGAATACTACTTGTGCATCCAAAATCTTTAAACCCAGTTTCGCCATATGAGTCCACCATACCTACCTATATGCGGTATTTCCGTGCCGTTCTAAGCAAATTTGTATGTGCCATCTCTAATTTTCAAAATAAATTTCCTTTTTGTGTGCTTGTACCGCTCATGAAACGGTAGGGGGTGGCTGATATTTTTCCGTGCTAGATGTGTTATTCTCAAGATGAGTGTTTATTCACTTGTCATTGCACGAGAGTACGGCAAAGGTATTAGGGATGCCCAGTTCCGAAATGAAAAATGAATTTACTTTATGTTGTCAAATAATAAATTCCTTGGAAAGTGTTGGTATGGACGGCACCCGTGGATACGGCTAGCCGTGGAATGTGAAAGTATGGTGGAAAAAGGAATAAACTGTATTTTCTGTTTGGGAACCGCCTATGATATATCTAGCATGGAAAGTATTGGGACTACTCGATCGCTTTCATTGACAGGAAAAGCATGCCACCCAAAATGTTTTATCTCTATCTTTTTTCGGTTTGAGCTCTGGCACCTCTACAAATCCCTACTTCCCTCTGTGAAGGGCCTTTCCTTTTACTTTATGCAATTTTTATTTTTATTTGAGTCTCCATCTTTGCCGGGGCCGGGACACGATATCCCGGAAAATCAAACCCCTGGTGTCATCACCAGCCCAGGATTACTGTTACTGGTGGACACGTCCTTGTTACAGAAGTACCAAGCTATTACAAGAATTGGATACAAGACCATAAAGGTCTAATGATACAACAGTGATTCCGGTGGTGGATGACGGAAATGACTCGTGGTTCTCCAGCGTTGATGGGGCTCCATTCCCACAGGAACAGCTGACCCGGATAATTCCTATCCGCGTGGCTGCTAATCCTAGGCTCCGCACGGATGTCGTTGTGGTACTCCTCGTAGAACTCCTGACCTGGCCAAGTAAATAGCCAGGGACAAGCTAGTGAGTACGTTTGAATGTACTCGCAAACATCCTGAACAAGAGATATACCGAATGCAGCAAACAAAATATATGATCATGTCGAACCAAACTATATGCGTATGCTCATGATGGACTTAAAGGCATGCTGTCAGGAATTAAATCATGGCATGATAACATATTAGCATGTGCCAATAACTGGATATAAATAAAAATATTAGTGATGAACCAGGAAAGTTAAAGGAAAAATAAAATAAAGGAAATGCCGGTCGGATGTCTAAAATGACACCACGGTAGGTCTTGAAGAGAAATGCCAAACGGGTGTCTAAAAGGAAATCGGACGAGACAGGACCATCCGAGAACTCAGGCGACGCCACGAGAGGTCTTGAAAAGAAATGCCAGTCGGGTGTCAAGTGACGCCACGGTCGGACTTGAAGAGAAATGCCAATCGGGTGTCTACAAGAGTAGTGGCGGGATAAACCACCTCTTAACTCAAGAGACGCCACGAGAGGTCTTGAAAATAAAACTGAATGCCCGGGGTAGTCTAGCCAGCCCCTGAGACACTCAGGAAAAATTCAAAATAAGAGAAACGGGTTAGTCCTCAATATTATGCATAACCATAATAATATTAATATGCATAGCAAAAATATTCATGGTAGCATCAGGTTGACAATAATTATCTTGCAAAATAATTCAGGCTCAATTTAATTATTTTCCTCCGAAGACCGACGCTAAGACCGACACTTGACCAACCCAGACTGTAGCCCTTAACCGCGGACACGGCTATTCGAATAGGTTTAAACTCTGCAGAGGGTGTACTCTTTACCCACAAGTAAAGGATTTCTTTAGTCAGTACCGTGACACCGACTAATTCCTTTTACGGTCTTTGGGTTGAAAACACACCTAACCAGCACACACCAGATTATCTTTCCGGATGCCAGGAATCACCCAAAGCATCGTTCAAGAAAAACTTTAAGACGGAGAGACCAACGTCCTGCATGGGATCACTATTAATACGCGCGGATTACAAGGGGTGCCCCCCTCTCAGTCACAACTGGAAACACTCATGCCCCTGACCTGATGACAGGATTTAGTCCACCAACATGGAAACCCTCATCGTAGCCCTCTATGTGGTGTGTGCACGGAAAGGGGTTAACAACTTACTGAACCATACCCCACCTGTGGCAGGGACAAGTGGCAGCACAAATCAAGTATGGGGGTTACCGGAACAAGACTCGATCTACGGTCGACTCAGGAGGTACAAGTTTTCCTACAGTGGTTAGCACAACAAAGTATTCTTTCAACAGCAATACCAAATAGGGCCACAACCCTTGCATGCTCCACATATATCACGTGACACCCCCGTGTCAAATATGGCCCGTGCCCGCCGGCACGTCCAAGGCAGGAGCACACTCCTGGATTCTCACAACTTGTGCATGTCAAAACTTGAGTGGAATGCATGCAAGAGAAAATATACATGACCATGCATGTTCATCTAGCAACATGCAAATTTAATTTGAATTCAACATAGTCATGTTCAAATTATTCTTGCAAAGAATATAACCATGCGATTCACCATATCAAGCGTTCGAGATGCTTGCCTTGAGCATGCAGAAATATTGGGTGCACTTCAAAAGTTTGAAATGTTTATCTCCCCTTCATTTCCTATTTTCAAAAATATTTAAATCACCACATAAAACAAAAACAGTGCTAAAAATTGTTTCAAATATTTTTGAAATAAGTACTAAAATAAACTAGATGAAAAATTAGAAATACCAGAAAAAAGAAACAAATTATTTGGAGTTCATATGAATTACCTATGAATTTTCTAAGTTTAAATAAATGGTTAAAAGGACTATTTAATTGATCCAGCAGAAACTAGGCATAATAAAAATGTTCACCCTAGCTAGTTTGATAGAGCATGATTTTAGAAGCCTGTATAAATTTGAATCATCCAGTTTGGATTTGAAATGAGTTCTGTAGAATTATTTTAGTTTTGCTCGAAAAGAAAAAAGAGAGAAGGTAAAAGTGTGCCCTGGGCGCAGTATAGCCATGAGGAGCTATTGGGCCGAGCCCAGTCATTCGGCTGCGTGGGAGGGGATCGACGTCGAAAGCGTATTCGACGAAGTACGCTTTTCCCAGCGCGAAGACGGTCTCTGCGGAATCCCATGTCCACTTACGGACTGGTCAGCGGCGTCGGGTCACTGACAGTGGGCCCGCCTGGCCCACTGGTCAGGTTTGACCAACCCGCGCGTGTCTGCTCTCTGTCCGAGCAGAGGCGGCGTCTCCGGCGAGGCTCGCCGGCGATTGGGTGCGCCGTTCGGGGCACTGAGCTCACCATCGAGTTCAGGAGGCTCATGCGGTCCCTTCGGTGTGTGCCACGTCCCTCGGAAAGCACCAGCTCATCGGCGGCGAACTCCTCCGAGGTGCTCTGGCGGAGCCAGTTTGGGCGTTTTGCCCACAGGCCGTCCCCGGCGAAATTGACGATGGGGACGAGTCTGCGGGTGCTTCAGGAGACTATTGGTGAAGAAAATAGGGAGGTGGAGGCACTGGAGAGGTGGGAATCATCGGGGAAGAGGTGGTGGCCGTGGTGGTCGGAGACGGGGAAGGCGGCCACTACCGGCCGTCTGGTTGCTCCTGGTGGCTTGTAGGGGAGGGGAGGAGTGGTGCCGTGTCTAGAGGAGCTCGGGAGGCTTTATATAGCCATGGAGGAGGTCGGTTCCTCTCGGGCTTATCCGACCGAAGACAACGGCGGCTATTGATGGCTTGCCGTGGTCGGTTATCGAGGTAGGTGAGGCCAGGGGCGTGGTCGGCAGTGGTCGGTGGAGCGTTGGCTGCCCAGAGTTACTCCAGGGGCACACTGGCGGGCGAGAAGGTGAGCCACGCGTCCTGGCAGCAACGTGGCAGAGACGGCAACGCCGGGCGGTGGCTCTGGTCGGCACTGACTGGTGTGGACGGTGCTAGAGGACGAGGGAAGGTGTCGGCGAGGCTCTGGGGTGGCTTGCTGATCCAGGGGGAGGATTTGCATGAGCGGTTGGGCAGCAGGGAGGGCAGCACGCGGCGGTGCCGACGCCTGCAGTTATGGTGCTCCGAGCGCGCTCTGGACATGCACGAAACGTGCTTGACGTTTTGCTAATAGCATCCACAGTGCTCCATACAAGTTGATATTTGGCAGGTTAATGCTCCTGGAGATGGCAAGACTGGTAGACATGCTACTTTGGCCAGAGGAGTAAGATCCTAATGTAGTTTAAAGAGGTTGCCAAATTCTGTCATGCTCATGATGTGCTCGACAGAATGCCAGGGCTATCTAGGGATTCTCTCTGGAATTGAAATTTGGCAGGGTGATGTCTCTTTGGATGTTAGAGAGGATGGTGGAGTTGGTTTGGCAAGAGGGGAAACTTGCTAGTGCAAGTTTTACTGATATTCATTTCTGGACAGAAAGTTTAGTGGAATATTTGGTGTACTTCAAAGATGCAAATGGAGCTAATATTTTGTACTTAAGGGTTTGGTTGGAAGGACTATAAGTGGGAAAAATTTCAGAATTTTTGGAGCAAGGAAAAATGAGGTTGTAGTGCAAAATTGGATCTGGACCAGAAATGAAAAGAGCTTGTTTCACTCAAAATTTTCAAAAGACTAAGCTAGGTTTTTGCACCAAAGTGATATGTGGGTATCACATGACCTCCCATAATTTTTGTGAAATTTTAAAAGAATTATTTAAAATGGTTGTAGTGCAACAGAGGCATTTAAAATATTGAAATAGCTGTTAAAAGAATTGTTTAGAGGCAAATTTTATTCTGAAAATAATTCTTACTGTTATCAAAATATAAATGAAAAGGTTTAAGAAAACTCCCAAAGCCACAACATTATTTTCAAAATTTCTATATGGAGGGAAGAATATTGAAAAACAGAAACAGAAAATACTCTGAAAACAATAAAGGACTTACTTATAAATCAAAAAATTTATTTCTGGCCAAATTTTATTTAGTAAAAACATGATTATTTTTGGGGTGTTACAATCTTCTCTTATAAAAGCACCAACTAAGGGGCACTATGATCGTACTTGAGCATTGGGTGTAGCTAATATGCGAGTGTGTTTCATGAATGGATCAATGATTGAGCATAATGGGCTAGGGATAACTTGCTTTAGTGTTGATATTTTGAAAGACATGGTTGCTTGTTGATATGCTTGAGTATTGAAATCTTCATGTCAAAACTAGACTATTGCTTTGAATCATATAAAAGTCCAAATGTCCATGCTACAAAAGAAAAGAATATGTGATGAACATGATAGGCAGCATTCCACATCAAAAATTCTGTTTTTATCATTTACCTAATCGAGGATGAGCAGGAATTAAGCTTGGGGATGATGATACGTCTCCAACGTATCTATAATTTTTGATTGTTCCATGATGTTATATTATCATTCTTGGATGTTTTACAATCATTTTATAGCAACTTTATATCATTTTTCGGGACTAACCTATTGACATAGTGCCCAGTGCCAGTTGCTGTTTTTTGCTTGTTTTTTACTTCACAAAAAATCAATACCAAACGGAGTCCAAACGCAGCGAAGTTTTTTGGAGATTTTTTATGGACCAAAAGACACACGATGGGCCAAATAAGTACCAGAGGGGGGCTCCGAGGGGAGCACAACCCACCTGGGCGCGCCTGGGGGCCCAGGCGTGCCCTGGTGGGTTGTACCCACCTCGGCCGCCTCCCGCACCGCCTCTTTGCTCTATAAATACCCCGAAAATCCAAAAACCTTAGGGGAGTCGACGAAACACAATTCCAGCCGCCGCAAGTTCCAGAAACACCAGATCCAATCTAGACACCATCACGGAGGGGTTCATCATCCTCATTGGTGCCTCTCCGATGATGCGTGAGTAGTTCATTTTTGGGTCCGTAGTTAGTAGCTAGACGGATTCCTCTCTCTCTCTCTCTCTCTCTCTCTCTCTCTCTCTCTTTTGATTCTCAATACAATGGTCTCTTGGAGATCTATTTTATGTAACTCTTTTTGCGGTGTGTTCGTTGGGATCCGATGAACTTTGAGTTTATGATCAGATCTATTTTATCCATGAAAGTTATTTGAGTCTTCTTTTGATCTCTTATATTCATGATTACTTATAGCCTCGTATTTCTTCTTCGAATCTTTGGTTTAGTTAGGCCAACTAGATCGATTTTTCTTGCCATGGGAAGAGGTGCTTTGTGATGGGTTCGATCTTACGGTGCTCAATCCCAGTGACAGAAGGGGACATGACACGTATGTATCATTGCTATTAAGGATAACAAGATGGGGTCTATTCCTACATGAATAGATCTTGTCTACATCATGCCATCGTTCTTATTGCATTACTCCATTTCTCCATGAACTTAATACACTAGATGAATGCTGGATAGCGGTCGACATGTGGAGTAATAGTAGTAGATGCAAGCAGGAGTCGGTCTACTAATCTTGGACGTGATGCCTATATAATGATCATTGCCCAGATATCGTCATAATTATTTGAAGTTCTATCAATTGCCCAATAGTAATTTGTTTACCCACCGTATGCTATTTTTCTAGAGAGAAGCCACTAGTGAAATCTACGGCCCCCGGGTCTATTCTTTATCATATTTGCCTTCGAGGTCTATTTTTATTCCCTTTTATTTTCAGATCTATTATTCCAAAAACCCAAAAATACCTTGCTGCACTTTTCCTTTATTTATTTTATTTTGCTTTATTGCGAGATCTATTTATCCAATCTACTACAAAACAAATCTATCTTTTACCCGGGAGGGATTAACAACCCCTCTTACGCGTCGGGTTGCAAGTATTTGTTCTTTGTGTGCAGGTACCGTTTACATAGTGTTTCTTGGTTCTCCTACTGGTTTGATAACTTTGGTTTCATAACTGAGGGATATACATACCGTAGCTGTGCTGCATCATCCCTTCCTCTTTGGGGAAATACCGACGTAGTTCAAGCCACATCAGGATGGAATTTAAATTCTTTAGTAAACGATTCTGTGAGGCTGAGGTGTTGATTGCACTTATCTTCAATGTAGGGACCGAGCTCGGCGTTGTGGATATATTTATCAAATTCTTCTTTAATACCTGCACTTATCATGAAATCGTCGCTCGGCCATAAGCATGATTTGTTAGCGGCCTCTCGTACTGAACTTGCACTTGGTTCAACATAAGACAGACGAGTTGAGCTACTACTAGACGATGCCTCCGAGGACCTCCTCCTCGAAGAAATCCTCCCAAAGAAACTCATTTTATTCGCGTACAAATTCTGAAAATTTTCTAAGACACAAAAATTTTAGTAACAAAACTTCACAAGATTGATAGCAACTACTCATAAGGAGGCATAGAGACTATATTGAGCATTCAAACTACTTAGAACTCTAAGAATTCAACATGCAAGCTCATCTACAACAGCACCAAGAGTAGCTAATTATTCAAAGTATAATCCACTAAAGCAAAAACTAATTGGAGCAATGGAGGAGTCACATACCAAGTAGCAGTCCCCCAAAACAGTTTCGAAAATGGAGCTTCGAGCAAAGAGATCGAAATCCACGGGTTTAAGAGCAAGAACATGAGAGAGAGAGAGAGAGAGAGCAATGGTGATTTTTTCTGGAGGTAGGTGATGACATGGGCTAAAGAGATAAGTGAGGGGGCCCATGTGGGGACCACAACCCACCAGGGCTCGCCTGGGGCTGCTGGCGCGCTCAGGTGGGTTTGTGCCCACCTGGTGCACTCCCCTCTGATGATTCTTTGCAATAAAAATTCAAAAATATTCAGAAAAAAATCGTATTAAATTTTCAGGGCATTCTGAGAACTTTTATTTTTGGGTCATTTTTTATGGCACGGGAAATTCAGAAAACAGACAAAACATGGCATTTTATTTTATTTAACTAAGAAAAACAGAAAATAAAAGTTGGGAGCAGAAGGTTGTGCTTACTAAATTCATCAACTTCATACCTCTAAAAAATGATCCATTAATAAGGTTGATCAAGTCTTATTAACAACCACCTTCGATTAGCATGAAACTGAAGAACTTTCATAAAACACTAAGTTACCTCAACAGGGATATGCATGTCCCCAACAATAAGCATTTCACATTTCTTTTTGGCAGTAGGTAGAGGTAGTTGAAAACTTCCAATAGTGAGTGTCGGAGATTTTTCAATAACATTAATACCATTCACTTGGAATTGTTTCTTCGGAAAGTGCACCGTGTGTTCATTACCATTGATATGAAAAGTGACCTTGCTTTTATTGCAATCAATAACAGCCCCTGCAGTATTCAAAAAGGGTCTACCAAGGATAATCAACATGTTGTCGTCCTCGGGCATCTCAAGTATAACAAAGTCAGTTAAGATAGTAACATTTGCAACAACAACGAGCACATCCTCGCAAATATCGATAGGTATGGCAGTTGATTTGTCAGCCATTTGCAAAGATATTTAAGTAGCTGTGAGTTTATTCAAATCAAGTCTTTTATATAAGGAGAAAGGCATAACACTAACACCAGCTCCTAGATCACATAAAGCAGTTTTGACATAATTTCTTTTGATGGAGCAAGGTATCGTTGGTATTCCCGGAGCTCCAAGTTTTTTAGGTACTCCATCCTTAAAAGAATAATTAGTAAGCATGGTGGAGATTTCAGCTTCCAGTTTTTTTCTCTTATTAGTGATGATGTCTTTCATATATTTTGCATAAGGGGCCATCTTTAAAATGTCAGTCAAGCGAGTGCGCAAAAAGACTGGCCTAAGCATTTCAGCAAAGCATTCAAATTCTTCATCATCCTTTTTCTTAGTTGATTTAGGTGGAAAGGGCATGGGTTTTTGAACCCATGGTTCTCTTTCTCTTCCATGCTTTCTAGCAACAAAGTCTCTTTTATCATATCTTTTATTTTTAGGTTGTGGGTTATCAAGATCAACAGCTGGTTCTGTTTCAACATCATTATTTGGTTGTTTATCATTGTCTGGTTGAATATCTTCATGAACATCATCATTATCTTTTTCATTATCACTAGGTGAATGTCCATTACCAAATTGAGTTTCAGCATCAGAAATAGAAACATCATTATTATCAGGAGGTTTTTCCATCTCAGGTTCACTAGAAGCATGCAAAGTCCTATCATTTTTCTTTTTCTTTTTAGAAGGACTAGGTGCATCAGCGTTAATTCTTTGAGAGTCTTGTTCAATTCTTTTTGGGTGACCTTCAGGATAAAGTGGTTCCTGAGTCATTCTACCTCCCCTGGTTACTACTCTTATAGCATGATCATTCATATTATTATTCATTTCATCAAGCAACTCTCTTTGAGATTTAGCAACTTGTTCTAACTGAGTATGAACCATAGAGGCATATTTTCCTACACCTATAACATCATTGGAGATTCTAAATAACAAGTCACTCAAGCGAGCAATCATATCAGAATTATATTTCAATTGTTTCATAACATTTTCATTGAAGTGATCCTGCTTTCTAATGTAATTATCAAACTCATAAAGGCATTGACTAGGATGCATATTGTAAGGATTGTCCCTTTCATCAAATTTCATTAAAAAGTTTACCTCTACCACCTTGGGTGGTGGTGTGTCAAGTCCATGTATCTCTTCAATAGGAGGTAAATTTTTAACATCCTATGCTTTAATACATTTTTCCTTCATAGATTTCTTTGCCTCTTGCATATCTTCCGAACTGAGATATAAGATACGTCTCTTCTCTGGAGTGGGCTTATGCGGTGGTTCAAGAAGAGTCCAATCATCATAATTTTTCAATATATTATTCAATAATTCCTCAGCTTGTTCAACAGTTCGTTCCCTGAAAACACAACCAGCACAACTATCTAGGAAGTCCCTAGAAGCATCGGTTAGTCCATTATAGAAGATATCAAGTATTTCATTTTTCTTAAGAGGATGATCAGGCAAAGCATTAAGCAATTGGAGAAGCCTCCCCCAATCTTGTGGGAGTCTCTCTTCTTCAATTTGCACAAAGTTAAATATTTCATGTAAGGCAGCTTGTTTCTTTTGAGCAGGAAAATATTTTTCAGAGAAGTAATAAATCATATCCTGGGGACTACGCACACAACCAGGAGCAAGAGTATTGTACCATATCTTAGCATCACCCTTTAATGAGAACAGAAATAATTTGAGAATATAGTAGTAGCGAATTTTATCCCCATGAGCAAAAAGGGTGGCTATATCATTTAATTTGGTAAGGTGTGCCACAACAGTTTCAGTTTCATATCCATGGAAGGAATCAGATTCAACCAAAGTAATTAACTCTAGGTTGACAGAGAATTCATAATCCTTATCATCAACAAAGATAGGTGAAGTAGCAAACTTAGGATCACATTTCATTCTAGCATTCAAAGATTTTACTTTCAGTTTGCATAATAATTTCTTAAGATCATCTCTATCATTGCAAGCAAGAAAATCTCTAGCTGTCTCCTCATCCATAACATAACCTTCAGGTACCTTAGGCAATTAATATCTAGGAGATCTAGGTCTAATAGGTGTTTCAAGATTTTCAGTTTCAAGTACTTCATCAGTTTTAATAATTTCATCAGTTTCAGCATTCTCAATATCTTTAGCTCTAGCAATTTGTTCATCAAGAAATTCACCTAGTGGCATATTATCATCAAGCAAAGTACTAGCATCATCATGAGTAGCATTCATAGCAGAAGTAGCATCATCAATAACTTGCGACATATCAGGATTAATAGCATGTGGTGGTGTTGCAAGTCTACTCAAAATAGAAGGTGAATCAAGTGCAGAGTGTGATGGCTGTTCCTTACCTCCCCTCGTCTTAGAGGGAAAAATCTTAGTCTTGGTATCCTTTGTAACACCCCCAGTGGTTAGCTACAGTAATCCCCTTTTGATAATGCCATGTCATCATGATCAACAGTGCTTAAACATCATTTGGATCCTATCTCTTTTCAAATTCAAATTCAAATGGAATTTCAAACTGAAAGTGAAAATAAAAGTTGTTCAAATCCAGAAACTAAAATGTTCATAATATTGTAAATATTCCAGAGACAATTCTAAAATTATAACCAACATTCACTAAATTACTTAATTGACTCTAACAACAACAAAACAGAATTAAATTAATACCTTTTGTTTAAATAAAATCCATATGGAAACATTTGGACTCAAAACCTTTTTATATCAATGTTAAATATTGCACTGCTATTATATGGGAAAGTTCCATATTTTATAAAAGTCATTTGGTTTAAAAAGAAAGGACAAAATAGAAATAAGAAAAGAAAACAGAAAGAGAAAAGAAAAGGCCCCGGGGCACTGGACCTAAGTCCACAGTGCCCGGCCCAGCCCATCTAGCCTTGCCTCCCACCTCGCGCTGTTCACGCGCGCTCGCTGTCGCCTCTGCTGCACGCCGCGCACCGCCCCCCTCGCCTCTGCTCGACAACGCACGCTGCTGCCGCCGCGGACGCCTACTAGGAGCCCCCCTCGACCCCACGGACGAACCCTAGCACCTCTCCCCTTTCTCCCTCGCTCTCTCCCACCTCACCCGACGCCGCCATGGCCGTGCCGCCGTAAAGTTCGCGGCCACCGTGCCTCCCCGCCGCTCCGACGTGTCCATCGGCTTCCTCGACGTTGCCTCCTTCCCCTCCGCCGTTCAATCGAAGCCGGGAGCCCCTACGTCGAGCTGCACGTCGTCGTCTTCAACCTACGGCCGCCGTCGTTCGCCGCTTCGATTCGCCGCCTCGAGCCCTCCCCGAGCCCGCTTTCGCACACCTACAGGGCCTGGTGAGCAGTCGCCGCCTTCCCCCTCCCTTTTCTGCTCGATCTCGTCGCCGTAGCGATCGCATTGGAGATGCCCGAGCTCACCGCCGCGGACCTTGTCGCCGGCGACTGTTCCGCGACCATTTGGTCCCCTGCTGCTGTCCATCCTGCTCGTCGTGCCGCGTAGAGCATCCCCAACGTCTCTCCTCGTTCGTTTGCACGCTGTATCCCCGATCCCGCTGCACACCCGAACGCCTCGCCGCCGATGAGCTCGTGCCGCTCGACTCCGACCATCCCAGCACCTCGCACCGCCGCCATTCGACGCGCGACGCCGAGCCGCATCGAACGCGCCCAACCCCAGCCCTTAGACCCCCTGTGCGCGAAACCCGAGCACCTCCCGAGCCGCGTCGCCGCGTTTGGCTCGCCGGAGCCAAATCCGACGCGTCTCCGGCCGGCGTCGACGTGGCCAGCTGGGGCCCGCCCCCTGTGCCACTGCCACTGGGCCCCGTGGGGTCCGTTGACCTCGGTCAGCGCTGACGTGGCCGCCCCTGTGTCTATGACATGCGGGCCCCACTCCATTAAGCTGTTTAAAATAAATAGATAAATAGATAATTAGCTAATTAACCTAATTAGTTAATTAGTTACTTAACCACTCACTGACAGTAGGCCCCACCCGCTAAATAATCCTATTTAGTTTAAATTAACTCTGTTTAAACTAACCAGAGGCTGACATGTGGGTCCCACTGGACCCACCGGTCAGGTTTGACCTGGCCAGCCGGTCAGTTGACCTGCTGACGTCATCATGACATTTTGCTGACGTCATAGTGCACTGTTTCGGATAATGTTGATTTAAATTAAATAAATAAATCCAGAAATATTTAAAACTTTAGAAAATCATAGAAATTAAACCGTAGCTCGGATTAAAATACTTTGTACATGAAAGTTGCTCAGAACGACGAGACGAATCCGAATACGCGGTCCGTTCGTCTGCCACGCGTCCCTAGCATAGCGAACATGCAACCGTCCTCCTCCGTTTCATCTGTCCGAAAATGCCAAACTTCGGGAAAACATTCCCGGATGTTTTCCCTCTTCACCTATATCGTGTAGCACCGCGTCAGAACACCCCTAACTCTGCGTATTGTCATGTCATGCTCTTGTTTGCTTTATATTTACTGTTTATTCCCCCTCTTCTCTCTCGGTAGACCCCGACACCGACGTCGTCCCCGAGACCGACGCAGCTCAGGAGCCCGACGACACCGTTGACGACCTTGCCTTTGCCGCCGAGCAACCAGGCAAGCACCCCCCTTGAGCATACCGATATCGCCTATTCTTTCTCTCTCATGCTTGCATTAGAATTGCTGCTGCTACTGCTTTACCTATTCTGATGCATAGCCTGTTTATTGTAACCTGCTATTGAAACCTTACCTGCTTATCCTAAACTGCTTAGTATAGGCTGGGTAGAGACCTATCAGTGACCCCACTTGTCCCGATTGCCCCGCTGGATTATCAGAAGACTCAACAACCAGGCCCCGGCACCGCACATCACCCCCTTAGTTGTAACGACACTGCAGCGTTACTATCGAGTGCCGAGGGTGATACCTCGTGTAGCACTTCTGATGTTAACTCTGTAGAGTAGCTATTCGGTCATGGTCATCGAGGGTGATTCCTCCTTCCCCACTTCCGATAACGACGTTGTCGTGCAACACCTCAAGTGTGAACCCATCGAGGGTGATTCCTCCGAGTTCACCTTGACGAATACATCGAGTAGGAATCCATCGAGAGTGATACCTCAGATTCTCTTGATGTTATGGACACACGGATAATTGGACTTTACACTGTTACTTGGAAGGCGGGTCGACCCTGAGGGGTACCCGCGTGTGATGTGAAGACGGGTTGACCTGGATGGTGCCCGAGTGAGAATACGAGGCGTGGCCGGGCATTCTTGGCCCTTGCCGCAAGTCCTTGAGACGGGGCGACGGGGTCACATCGATCATGAGTCTCTGCTCGTTACCGCACCCCCAAGGTACTAACGATTTGAATATTTGATTCGAGTGGGCCTCTGGCCCGATAGCACTAACCATCACGCGGGAATAAATATGGGTACTCTGCATCGTATGCATCAGCCGAAAGCTCTGTCAGACGTCCAGTTTAGCATGGCGGCACAGACGGACCGGCGCTATCCTGTAGTGGTGGTGCCTGGCTTAACCGTGTGCGCAACGACCCGGAGTGCACAGGGCGATGCCCCAAGACCCCTGAGTGCTTAGGATATAGACCGACGGGGACCTCTCTGCTGAGCTCTAGGTAGGGTTGCGGTGTGTCGTTTGGCCGAGGCCGGGCATGACCCAGAAAGTGTGTCCGGCCGGAGTTAAGCGAGCGTGATGGGTAAGTTGGTGCACCCCTGCAGGGAAGAACTAATCTATGCATAGCCGGATCCTCGGTAACGGACGCTCGGAGTTGTATCCCGATCGATACAACTAGAATTGGATACTATGACTCTGGGATTACTTCTCGCAGGGAGTCGAGAAGGGATCTCAGGACAAGGTTGATGACTGTATGGCTCTGGGATTGCTTTCTCGCAGGGAGTCGAGAAACGATCTTTGGGTGAGGTTGATAACATTACTACTACTTTATACCATGCTATCTACTCTCTTCTATTGCAGCAAGACCGCTGAAGATGATGAAGATGCTAGTCTTCGATAGGACTAGGCTATCCTCTCTATTCCGGCATTTCTGCAGCCCAGTCCACATATACAGCCTTCCTTTGATAATGTTGCATATGTAGTGTAGATCCTTGCTTGTTGAGTACTTCGGATGAGTACTCACGATTGCTTTGCTTTCTTTTTCCCCCATATCCTTTTGATGCAATTAGATGACGGAGCCCCGGATACAGCTGCCCCCGCCGACGATCGCTGCTACTACCCCGAGGGTGGATACTACTACGAGTTGGCCGACGACCAGGAGTAGGTTCGGAGGGTCCCAGGCAGGAGGCCTGCGCCTTTCGATCGTAGCTTTTGTTTTGCCCCGCCTTTCTAGAGGCTTATCTATTTCTGTTTCATATCTGTACTCAGATATCTGATGCTTCCGCTGACGCTTGTATGCGAGCTTATGTATTCGAGCCCTCGAGGCCCCTAGCTTGTAATATAAAGCTTGTATGACTTTATTTATGTTTTAGAGTTGTGTTGTGATATCTTCCCGTGAGTCCTTAGGCTTGATCGTGTGCATTTGCGTGTATGATTAGTGCATGATTGAGCCGGGGGCGTCACATCCTTCAGATTCTTCACAGTGATAAATTGATAATAATCCCAAGTGACTCAAAAAATATAGCTATGCTCCTCGGCAACGACACCAGAAAAAGGTCTTGATAACCCACAAGTATAGGGGATCGCAACAGTTTTCGAGGGTAGAGTATTCAACCCAAATTTATAGATTCGACATAAGAGGAGCCAAAGAATATTTGCAAGTATTAGCAGCTGAGTTGTCAATTCAACCACACCTGGAGATTAATTATCTGCAGCAATATGATCAGTAGCACAGTAATATGATAGTTTTGATAGTAGTGGTAACAGTAGCAATAACGGTAACAGTGATAGCAATGATTTTGTAGCAGTTGTGACAGCAGCAATAGCAATAGTAACTTAGCAGAAACAATATATGAAAAATTCCTCGGCATTGGATCGGTGAATTCGTTGGATGATATTCATCATATAACAGTCATAACCTAGGGCGATACGGCACTAGCTCCAGTTCATAAATATAATGTAGGCATGTATTCTGTAAATAGTCATACGTGCTTATGGAAAGAACTTGCATGACATCTTTTGTCCTACCCTCCCGTGGCAGCGGAGTCCATAAGGAAACTAAGGGATATTAAGGCCTCCTTTTAATAGAGAAACGGAACAAAGCATTAACACATAGTGAATACATGAACTCCTCAAACTACGGTCATCACCGGAAAGTATCCCGATTACTGTCACACCGGGGGTTTACGGATCATAACACGTAATAGGTGAATATGACTTGCAAGATCGGATCTAGAACATAGATATAATGGTGATAACATAAACGGTTCAGATCTGAAATCATGGTACCCGGACCCAAAGTGACAAGCATTAAGCATGGCAAAGTCATAACAACATCAATCTCAGAACATAATGGATACTATGGATCAAGCCCTAACAAAACTAACTCGATTACATGATGAATCTCATCCAACTCCTCACTGACCAGCGAGCCTATGAAGGAATTACTCACTCCCGATGGGGAGCATCATGGAATTGGCGATGAAGAAGGGTTGGTAATGACGAAGTTCGAAGATCCCCCTCTCCGGAGCCCCAAACGGACTCCAGATCTGGCCTCTAGATGAAGAACAGGAGGTGGCGGCGACTCCGTTTCGTGAAACTCGGGTTTACATAAATAAGCTTAAGTAGCACCCAGATTTTCAGCAAAGATTATAACTGATCATGTCAACAATAACTCTTAGAAATTATATTAACTCATATCAATGGCATAAACAACTAGCGAGCAATAATAAAATATCTCAAATGACAACACTTTGTCAAAACAATCGTGATATAATAGGACAACAGTGGTATCTCGCTAGCCCTTTCTGAGACCGCAAAACATAAATGCAGAGCACCTCCAAAGTTCAAACAGCGACTAAACATTGTAATTCATGGTAGAAAAGATCCAGTCATGATGCATCCAACATTAGCTATACACAATGCATGAGGATGTACATCCGTGATGATTCTATGACAAAATCAAGACAGTCATTCCCGTGCTGTCGTAGAAGTGTTCTATGACAATACTCAAATTATCATCACGGAAGTGTCCACTTCCATGATGATAAATGTCGCGTAATGGAAGTGTTTTTGTCAAGGGTAACCGACATGTGGCATCCACCTTAACGGGTCGCCGTCAAGCTATCGGGTCCGGTTTTGAATCCGATAACCCGTTCACAGCTACGATCAATGGCGATTTTCCACGTGTAAAATTCTCATTGACCGAAGGAACCACGTGTCAGCTCCGCGTTGGGACAGATGTCATCCATTCAATGAATGAGACGGGCATATAATACGCCGACACGTGGCACAGCCCAACTGAGGCCCATATAGGTAAAAAATGCTGGCCCTTTTTACTTGGTCAAAAGCTAGCGGGCCGGCCCATGGAAAGTCTGTTAACGGCCTGTTCGCATTAGCCTATTTACGACCCAGTAACTCACATCCCATTATGGCCTTCCCAAATTTGGCCCAGCAGCAATATTTGGGCTATCCAATATGATTTCAGCCCGTTGTCACATTCGGCCCATGTATGCCCATAACGTCTTTCAGCTCATATGAAGCCTTTTGTAACTCTGAGCCCTTTAATGGCCAATGGTGATTATGGCTCATAATAAGCAGTATACTACTTTGGATCTATTAACGGCTATTATTAAGTTGGAAAACATTGGTTGGACCCATCAACGAACGGGCTAGCTCTTTACTGTAGCAAGCTGGGAAACCATCAGCGAGCCGGGCATATATCTCGCTGTAAGTGAGATACATACCTGGCGCGCTATAAGCGCCTGTTAGGACGTCTCTCACGGCTTGACGAGTCGCGTGATGGTATGGTTACACTGAAGCCGGCCGCATCATGACACTGGAACTACGGCGACGTGTTCCCGGGGCTGGACAGGAGGACAACAGGGGGACTCTGAAATGACACGGAGGAGCATCGCGGCTTCCCTTTGTGCATGCCATTCTAGGCCATCGCCCAAAACCGCTTTGAACTCGGGTTAGTCTATCAGATAATAATAATCGAAGAAAACAGATGATAGATCTCTTACCATTTCTACCGGTGCTGGCGCAATCCGCAAGTGTATGAGAGCCTTCAAGAATACTATGGTATGTATGACCCAGAATGTTCCAAGGATACGGAGCTTTTTTTTAATAATAGAAGATGCCGCAAACATTAATTTATACTTCAAAATAATTCATGACACACCATATATGATCACTACTCCCTCCGTTCCTAAATATTTGTCTTTTTAGAGATTTCAAATGAACTACCACATACGGATGTATATAGACATATTTTAAAGTGTAGATTCACGCATTTTGCTCCGTATGTAGTCACTTATTGAAATCTCTAGAAAGACAAATATTTAGGAACGGAGGGAGTAGAAGAGAGTGCTTTGCAAGTTTGACGGATTTGGAAACTTTCAAGCAAAATGTTCATGAGCTAAATGCATAAATGCAGAAGAGATAAAAGTACCACGTGATTATATTCGAGGAGGGATGATATCAATTGCATTTTACATTCTTAAGAGCATCTCCAATAGAAGATGTAGATGCAAAAATAACTATTTTTGCATCTCCGAGGCTCCAAAATACCTTTCTAACCGATGGTATAGATGTAGAAATAATTTCGTCTCCGCCTCCTGGAGATGTAAACTACAACACCTCGCGGTGCAAATTCGCATCTTCATCTACAGGAGATGTAAAAACGCGACTGCCCGCCAACTGCCATTCCTTTTCCTTCCACGTGACCAGCCGCCACCTGACCGACTCCGCCGCCGGCGAAATCCGAACCAAATCGACGCCGCAGCCCCCCGCCCGACGGCCACCGGGGCCGCTGCGACTTCGCTCCCACCCCGTCCCCCGCCGCCAGCCTCGCCAGCCCGCCGCCCGCAGTCGCCAATTCACTTTCGGCCGCCGCCGAATAGAAGCTTCTTCGGCAGCGGCTGCTGGCCTAAACGCCTTCTCCGCCGGCTGCCGGGCCCGCCGCGACTTGGCCCCCCCAGGTGCCCTGCCGCCTGCCTTTTCCTTCCGCCGCCCGCAGTCGCCTTCGAATCAAAGCTTCTCCGGCGGCTGCGGCTGACCTAAACGCCTTCTCTGGTGGCCACGCGGGCCCGCCGTGACTTTGCCCCCCGTTCCCTGCCGCCGGCCCGCCACCTGCCTGATCCCCTTTCTGTCCCCGCCGTCGTCGGCCGATTACGGGCAGCTTCGGCGTTGCCCCGTGCTGCCGCAACCGGTTTGGCTTTCTCTCGACCTCCCCTACCCATTCCTCTCCACCGTCGGCCGATTACGGCCATCCCCGCCGGCCCCGACGAGCTGCAGCGGGAGCGCGTGAGCTTTGACAGTAGGTTCAGTGCACTAGTTTTACATCTTCAAATACATTATCTGTTGGAGTTGGAGTGTTACATCACAAATATATCATCTGTTGGAGCTGGCTCTTTTTTGAAGATGTAAAACACACTTTTTGGTGATGTAAATTATACAAAACCTAGTTGTACATCTCCAAATTTGCATCATCTATTCGAGATGCTCTAAGAAGTTGATCCCCACTACTACATATTCTCTCAACATGCACACTGTCCACGTCAACATCATGCCACATCACAGTTATGTTTGCAAAGAGCAGCCAATCAGTCTGATTGATGCGGCGATCTGTGAGTGAGAACTGCATGCATGCGCATGTAACACCAGAGAGTTACACTACCCACAGTGGAAGTAACATAGATGGTAACATCAACATATCTAGATAAAATAGACGATGTGACAAGTAATTAATGAAAAAAGGGTCATGCTTTTTGACAATTTCATTTTCAAAGTTGCTGATGGCACTCGTGGAGGGATTCTTATAGCTTGTAATCAAAATTTTGACATCCAGCCAACGGTTGCGGCACCTGGACGATATTCACTCACCAGGGCAATCAGGGATAGATCTGATAACACATCCTGGTCAATAACTGGTGTATATGGGCCTCAAGATGATCATGAGAAAGTTCTTTTCCTTCAGGAACTGTCCGACATAAAAACCCATGTGCAGGATGCTTGGTTGCTTTGTGGAGATTTCAACTTGATAAAGAGTGCAACAGAGAAAAGCAATAACAATCTGAACCTGAGAATGATGGGCCGGTTCAGACGCATCGTTGATGACTTGGAGCTCAGGGAATTCCGTCTCACGGGGCGAAGATTCACTTGGGCCAGCGAGAGAGCTAATAATACCCTCACAAAAATTGATCGAATAATGATGACGAAAGATTGGGAGATTCTTTTCCCAAGCTACCAGCTGAACCCGGCCTCCACCAATGTGTCCGATCACTGCCCGATATTGCTTAAGAGAATGGACCTTAGATCTTTCAAAGGCTTCCGGTTCGACACCTTTTGGCTGAAGATGGATGGTTTTCAGGAGGTGGTTGCAAATGCGTGGAACAAACCTGTAGCTGCCACTGATGCGATTAGGAGAATGCACACTAAGCTGTCAAGAACTGCCAAGGCCTTGAGAAGATGGAATAGAGACAGAGTGGCAGAGATGAGAGTCCAAGAGGCTATTGCTAACGATGTGATCTTCAACTTGGACTTGGCCCAATAGGACAGAAACCTAACTCAAGATGAGAGAGATTTGAGACAACACCTCAAAGACAGACTCTTGGGCTTTGCTGCAATAGATAGAATGATGTAGAAACAGAGGTCTAGATTAACAGGGATAAGAGAAGGAGATGCAAACACAAAGTTGTTCCACCTGAGGGCAAATGGAAGGCGAAGGAAAAATCATATTGCCACCTTGTCCGGACCTGCTGGAGACACAACAAACCATGAGCAGAAGGGAAAAATTCTATTGAACCATTTCACCTCTTTAATGGGCACCCCCCTAGAGACCTACAAGGAGCTCAACTGGGACAGACTCCAACTGCCGCGCCTCGAGGTACATGCTCTTGATGAGATCTTCTCTCTAGATGAGATTAAAGATGTTGTATTTGCCTGCCATGCTGAGAAGGCACCTGGACCAGATGGATTTATTGGCTCCTTCTACAAGAGCTGTTGGGATGTGATAAAGTTTGATCTTTTGCGAGCTTTGTGTCAAATGCAGCAACTAAGGGGTAATTGTTGGCACTTGGTAAAGACGGCTAATTTGGTTATGATCCCCAAAAAAGGAGGGCTCCTTCCTGCCATATGATTTCAGACCTATAAGTTTAATGCACAGTATGTCCAAGATCCTTCGCAAGGTTTTGGCAAATAGGTTGGCACCCTACCTCAAAGACCTCATCTCACCATGTCAAAGTGCATTCATTAAAAAGAGTTGCATCCAGGATAACTTCCTCTATGTTAACAATGTCATCAAAGAGGCCCACAAGAAGAAACAACCATTGTTATTCCTGAAACTTGACATTGCAAAAGCATTTGACTCCATTGGCTGGCCATACATGCTGAAAGTAATGAAGGCCTTTGGATTTGGACAGAATTGGTGTGATCTGATCTCCCTTATTTTGGCATCTTCAACTTCGAGGGTCCTTCTTAACGAAATCCCGGGAAAGCCCTTTCGGCATAGGAAAGGCTTGAGGCAAGGAGATCCCTTGTCCCCGATGCTTTTTATCTTGGCAGTGGAGCCTTTGCAACGACTGCTTGAGATGGCAACACAGAGAGAGATCCTTACTCCGCCCACCATAAAAGCTGCCAGGATTAGAGTGAGTTTTTATGCGGATGATGCGGCGGTGTTTGTCAACCCAATAAAAGAGGAAGTTAAGGCAATCAAAGACATCCTGCAATGCTTTGGGGAGGTCTCGGGTCTGAATGTGAACATCTCCAAGTGCACTGCATACCCCATAAGATGTGATGGCATAAATTTAGATGAGGTCCTGGAGGCATTTGGAGGCACATCTGCAAATTTACCTTGCAAACATTTAGGACTACCTTTGAGCATAAGAAAGCTTCGCAGAGTGGAAATTCAACCGTTCCTGGACAAATCGTCCGCAAGGTTAAAGCCCTGGAAAGGGAAACTGATGACAAGGCTAGGGAGGCTGTTACTTGTTAACTCCGTCATCACTGCAATGGCAACATATTTCTTGACAATCTTCATTGCAAGTGCCTGGGCCGAGAAGAGGATAAACAAGATCAGAAGGAATTTTCTGTGGAATGCGGCCGAAGAGGGCAATGGAGGAAAATGCATGGTTAATTGGAAAGCCATTTGTGCGCCCAAACAGTATGGTGGTCTGGATATAAAGGATATTGGGCGTTTTGGAAGATCACTGAGGCTAAGATGGTTATGGAACGAATGGCAAGTTGAGGACAAAACTTGGAAAGGGACAGCCATACCATGTGACATGATTGACAGACAATTGTTTGCCGCCTGCACCACAATCACTCTTGGTGATGGTTCGATAGCTCGTTTTTGGAGTGACAAATGGCTTAGGGGTCAGGCTCCAAAGGAAATTGCTCCAAGTATGTTTCGCTTAGCGCGCCGGAAAAATCTGACAGTCAAAGACGCTCTGGCTGAGGGGAGATGGATGAAGGGTCTCCAAAGAATTGAGTCTCCGGCGGATCTCGATTAGTTTATTACCCTTTGGGATATGGTTCAGAATATTCAGTTAACGACGGAGCGTGACTGCATCACATGGAAGTTAACAGGGGATGGATACTACACTGCGAAGTCAGCATATCACTTCCAGTTCCTGACTTGGATCCCGCAACCGAGGCTGGAACAAATTTGGCGTGCAAAGGCTGAACCGAGGGTAAGATTTTATAAATGGCTATTGCTTCAGAATCGCAATTGGACCTCAGACAGGCTCCAGCACAGGGGCTGGCCACATTCCGACAAATGTGTGCTTTGCGATCAGATCATCGAGATGGCCGTCCACATCACCCTCACTTGCCCCTTCGCAAGAGAGGTTTGGCATTGCTTTACTATCACACATGCATCCATGGCGACAATTGCGATGGCTGCATCAACGATTAACGGGTGGTGGAACAGATTGCAAAGAGGTGCAACCGCGCAGACTACCAACACACAGCTAACAACTGCGATGTGCATTGCATGGCACATCTGGAAGGAAAGAAACGCTCGAACTTTCGAGAACCGGAGCACTACGGCGAGCATAGTGGCAGACAAGGCAAGAGCTGGCATTGGGTTATTTCTTCGGGCCAAGAGGATGTAATGTAAGATCTGCACATTTGTGTAGTGGGAGGTCTGACAGTTAGTGTCTTTCACTATGCTGTAACTGACTGTGTAATAGAGAGTTCACTCTGCTGTAACTGACTGTGTAATACTCTTTTTCTCCTTAATGCAAAGCAGGGCTACTGCTAGTTCGTCAAAAAAAAGAAAAAAAAAAGAGTCATGTGATAACATAGCTAGTTACTCATAGTATGAGTAACATCACATATATCAAGGCAAGATGAGTCTATAACCTAATAAATAAAATGTTGCATGACACCATATATATATTACTCCCCACTATAAAAATAGTAATATAGATTAGTAACACATGCATGTTACTAGTCTAAGTTATTCCTCACTGTGCTAGTCTTAGCATGCGCGCACGACACAAAATAGACGCGAAGCAAGCACGCACCTTCTCGCTGGTCTGACCCATGCATGGCGGCCAAGAGTAACTCGGTGCAGCTAAATTCCAAGCATAGACCACCGAAGCAATCCAAGCACACGCATGTCACAGCTTAATTCGGTGTAGTTACTTACCATTGCCTAAAACCCATGCATGCGGTTAATCATGGCTGAATTGACGGAGGATTTTATTCCCTTCTGAGTCCCGGCCGTAACATTTAATTCCGGATGCATTATCATCTCCACGATACTTTCCTTTTATTCCGTCTCATCCGTTTCCTTCCTCTTCGTCTTCTACATCCGGTTCCACTCGCACAAATAAATCAACCCTTCGGTCTTATGTTTGAATTCAGTTCAACAATACTTTAAGAGCGATGGTGGCGCTGATGGCGACTTGCCGCTGCGGCCAAGCCTTCGTGAGTCGTCGCCGCCAGGGACACCCACGAGCTGCTGCCGACCCAGGCCCCTGTAATCATCGCAGTTGCACTGAGCCCTGCATCCCCTTGCCAATGAATATATCCCCAGCCCGTAGGCTTCGCCGCCCCAAGCCACACACCCCGGCGTCAACCAGAGCACCCGGTGGGCAACACGTGCCACCGTCGGCACCTCCTCCAACATCAACTTCACCAGAGGTGGGGGCTCTCCTTCCTCTCTATATCCTTAGATCTGAGCGAATTTTTCGAGTTAGCTTGAGTTGGAAGCGAATTGGAAACTCTGTTTTTGTGTGGTACTAGGAAGCCAAATCTTACATTTTTAAGAAGTTGATTTGGTATTTTGTTGCTTTCCTATGATTTGTACAATCAGAGCACATGACATAGTGCGGTTCCATCTTCAATATGTTCTTTCATGGTAGTATTATTCCATAGTAACATGAGATCGATCTAATAAGTAATACCTGAGTGGTACCATTGTCGATCTAATACCTGAGTGGTACCATTGTCGTTCTTCTCCTGCAGGTGTTCAAAATAGAAGGTTTTGTTTGATCGTTGCTAGGCATCCAGAGGCACGTGCATTTCATCCAAAAGGAGGCAAGGAGCTCTAACTATAGTTTATATGATATGTTTTTTTTCACAGATAGATGCTGGAATAGTAACTGATGTTCAGTTTTAAGCATGTGCATTGCAATCAAGCGATCTTTTGAAAGGCTAAGGACTTGGATATTATGTCTTCAAACCAATATCATCTCTTGACAAATGTAAGAATAATTCTTTTATGCAGTTATAATATCATTATATGATTGTTTTGGTTTGATGACACTCATCTATATACTATCTACTACCCCTATAAAAAGAAGAGAGCGGGCAGATCCAAACAATTATATCCGTACATCTATAGTATCTGACGGCCCCTAATCCTCCCGTGGTTAACCCAACAAGCCACGCAGTTAGCCACTAACACGCCATCTATCGCTAACCCTGCACCGCAGTTAAAAAAAAAATCTGCCAACATCGCACGCCCACACGACCTCTCGCCCCGTTCCTCCCGACGCTTCCCCCCCTTCTCTACTCCTCTTTATCCCCCCCCCCAGGCCCCCCCTCCCCCCCCCCCCCCCCCCCCCCCCCCCCCCCCCCCCCCTTCTCTCCTCCCTCTCTCCTCTTTCTGTATCCGCCCCCCGACTCGGTCTGGACACGGATATAGTCCTCTACTTCATCATCGCCTTCGCCACGAGGTTATAACATCCTGGAAATATTTTGGTTCATGTGAATACCAAGTCAGTATCATCACACTCATACGACTGCTTTGCAATTTCCATGTTTGCATATATATCATTCCAGCGACCATTGCACACTAAAAGAAATTTTCTTCTACAAATACGGGTCTCCTTAAATGCTTCATTGTCTGATATTGATTTAACTCATTTTCATGTGACATAGAATGATCCGTAACTTTTAATGCACCTATAAATGTTCTGCTCCTGCAAATGTACTTCTTACACACGCATGCCAATGCAATGCCTCTCTAATTGTCTATCAAGCTACAGAAATGCTTTCTGCGAAAAATTTCATGCAACTTGCTTTCTGTTTTTCTTCGATATCCATATTTGTGTGCTGTAATGTATTTACTTGCAAGAGTCCTATCCTTGGTATTTTTTTTTTGAATTGTTGTTACAGCAATGTAGGATAAACTAAGGTGGAAGACTTTGTAAGCTCCACGCCGCCGAACCTTTTGGTGACCCTTTCTTTGCTCTCTTTACTTCTGACTATTCATATTTCCTGAAATTAGCTACTATGATGTACTAAAATGCTGCAGTCCAGAGCTTTCTATACACACCTACCTATTAGTTAAAGACTAGCTAAATATATGTGTGTTGCTACTTAAGATGACGCTGGATGTAGTACGTGTCTTCTTGTTAATTTCATCCTGAAGATGTTGCTCTCAAATTAATATTAAAAGTTACTTCTCGAATTGTATTTTAGAATGATCTTCATAATGTAGTTGATCATAAAATTGTCTACAGAGTTTTGTAAGGGTTTAAAAAAAGTATATGTTGAATCCAATACCACCAAGTATCTTTAGAATTTTGTCCATGCCGATTGGTGTGTGCCTATTTGTAACGTTTTACAATGAGGTAGTGCCACTTGCAAGTATCAGATGTGCCTTGTGTTCAGATAAGCTTTTCCGAAAGATGTAAAATACTACAAAGGTCTTAGTGCATATAAATGATCCTTCCACACAGCGAACAAAGTTAACCACCATGATCCAATGCCAATGCCACACTCAGCACTAAAAGGGTTATAGTCTGGTTATTGAGTATTTAGGCTCGATCTGATTAATGAGTATTAAAGCTCTTCGTATGGTTCACAAATTGTTTGCTGTCACTCCAATTACCTTTTCAATGATCTCAGAATTCTGCACATTCCCACTCATCAGCATTCCCTGCATCTAAGGTCCTTATTGCACACTTTCAGATTTACTAAAACAATTGGCAGTTTGATTTACTCAAACATTTAAGATTTGAGCTTCTCTTAAGATCCCTGTGTAGCATCGTTTTGTCATTTCACTGATTTAGGATTTAAGAATTGAGCTTCTCAATATTACATCAGAACTCCGCATACCTACTCTTAAGATCCCTATGTAGCATTGTTTTGCCATTCTACTGATTTAGGATGTTCCCCAATACATGTCACAGATGAGGAATCATCGTCCGTCTGCGTTAGGATCAGCTGAGCGTTCCCCATTTAAAGATCTGACGAATACGCCTACTCATGAGACTGCAAATCAAGTGAGTGAAAAACCAAAAAATGGGACAAATTGGTATGCACGTATGTCCGATGAGAAGAGAGCGGAGTACAACCAGAAGCGACGTATGGCCCGAGCAGACAAAAAGACTGCATCTGTCATTGGTATTGACCATGAGGAAGTCTCTGAACCACATGCTTCTTCGTCGCTGGATGTGCCACGAACCCCTTTGAGCAACATAACCAACTCAAACGTAAATCAAGCCGGTGAAAAAACAAAAAAGGGTAAAAATTGGTATGCACGATTGTCCGATGAGAAGAGAGCGGAGTACAACCAGAAGCGACGTATGGCCCGAGCAGACAACAAGGCTGCATCTGTCATTACTATTGACCATGAGGAAGTCTCTCAAACACATGCTTCTTCATCGCTGGATGTGCCACGAACCCCTTTGAGCAACATAACCAACTTAAACGTAACCGGTTCGTTCTTTATCTTTGCATACTACTCATTTCATATTCTGACTACTATCTTCATGTTACTATGCTGCCCTACTCTATTGACAACCTAACCTAATATAGATGCAGCTGCAACCTCGGCTGATACCGACCATCGATTTGGAGATGCAGCTCTTGGACGCAGAAAACGAAGCTCTGAACTGTGGTCTGCACGTCTATCCGACGAGGAGAAAGCAGAGCACTGCAAGAAGCTCCGGATCGCTCGACTAGAAAAGCGAGCTGCAACCACTAGCGTCCAAGTAACACCTGGTAATTTCAACAAATAATTTCTACCACCATATGATTTACTGTCTTTCTGCAGGTACTGCTCATAGTGGATCATCTATGCAGACAGATGGTCAGATTGATTGGCTGCACACGAATCCCACTTATGAACGACAACAAATGAATGTTCATGAGGTAGTGGACATGTCTGTATCTGAAGGGAGACATAGGCAACAAAGCTTTCTGCCCGGAAGTAACTCACTTCGCTCTGTTCAAGTGACCGATATGCTCATGATTCAGTCCTGACTGACTCAATTTGATATTACAGACGCACTATTCTAACCATGTATCGGTTTCAGAGGTATCTTCTGACAAGAAACGGCGTCGCATGAGAGAACAATATCATGGAATGATGCCAGAAGAAAAAGAAGTTGTGTTGCAGAGGAAACGTGCGTATAAGATGGGAAAATGCCATGCATCATCTGAACAGTCCAACCTTGCTGAGCCAACATGTGCATCTGCAGCCCCCTCGCCAAGTATACATGCGCAACCATCAAGACAATATAACGTTATACATGATTTAATTAGTTCCAATAAAAGACCATTGCTCTTCAAATTTTGCCAGAAATAACCCTGTTTCTCGTGGTATTCGATTTCACCTGTCATGTGATATTCAACTTTGTTTCTACGGTGCAGGTGGTGTGCATCCAGGTTGCCACAACAATGGTGAAGACTCCGATGATGCTGGAATATTAGAGCCTATGGATCCATCTGTCGAAGTGAACGGTATATGCAACTAATGCTCAATAATTTAACCTTTAGTCCTATCAGTTACAGCTATTGCTCCTTATTTTGGTTCTTCAAATATCTATTGTTTATTGTTCTTCAAACATTAACCTTTAATCCTATTGAGCTTCATTTTTCAATATGAGAAATAGTGATGCTGACATCCAGACATGAAGCTGATTTAATGTTTATTGTTTTTGTAGAATGCTTGCACGACACACAGTATGGGCAACCAATGTATGATGATGATGATGATGATGAATGCAGGATATTTACTGGACAAGGTCACCTATACCATGAATGCATATACCCTTATATCATGCAGACTATGACACATTTTTACCCCAATATTATTGCAGGTCATGAGTTTGAATCATACAGATTGACACCTAATGTTTCACATGCTTTTGAGTCTGATGATCCTTATGACTATGTCTACAAGAATCTACCGACTAAGCATCATGTTTTGAAGCCAGTAAAAGACTGTCCATTGTGGAGCAATTAGGTTCCAGTATGAAGGTCCAGCCTTCTGTTGCAGAAAAGGTAAAGTCAAGGTATGTATCCCGGAGGTTCCTCAAGAGCTGTAACGATTGTTTTCAAATCAGGTAGATGAGGATGCAAAATACTTTAGACAGCACATTCGATATTTCAACTCCCACTTCTCCTTCACAAGTCTTGGAGTTACCCTTGACCAGCGGGTCAACACCGCGGCAAGAACCGGAATATACACATTTCGTGCTCATGGTCAGTTGTACCACCGTCTAGACCATCTTCTACCAGGTGATCACGGACCCAGACATTTGCAGCTGTACATTTATGATACAGATGAAGCCTTGGAACATAGGGTCAAGCGCTCTCCAGATCTTGATATCAATCTCATACGGAAGATTCTTCGTATATTGGAGATCAACCCGTATGTCGAGACATTTAAGAGACTTGGTTCAGTTCCAGACCTAGCAGAATATAAGATTACACTGAACACAAATATAAAATTGGACCAGCGGAGGTACAATGCCCCTACAGCTTCTCAGGTCGCTGCAATGTGGGTTGAAGGTAGTGACCCGCAACACAATTTTGATAGAAGTGTTATCGTGCATGCAAAAGGGGTCCGTCCTTTGTACATCAGAGCCTACTATGGATGCTATGATCCTTTAGCGTACCCATTATTTTATCCGGCTGGGGAGACAGGATGGAACTGTTGGCTGCCATATGAGGGACCTACTCCTGCTCAGGCAGGCAATGAGGATGACAACGACAACCAGGACGATGAACGAGAAGCAAGTAAAGGTGTCATAACAATAGGTGACCCATCCATGAATTTCTCCAATCTTTAGTAGTGGCATTATTCATAATTCGTTGTCGCAACCATCTTGTAGATGACAACGAAGAACAAGATGAGGATGAAGCCACTGAGTCTAGAAAATATGTCAGTGCGAGAGAGTATTACTGTTTCAAGTTGCAGATCAGGGACGGAATTTTTGACAACCTATTGTTTGGGGGGCGTCTTCTCCAACAGTGGCTTGTTGACATGTACATCAAAATGGAGACTATGAGGCTTGATTTCTACTCGAAGCCTCAGAACCAAAAACTCATACGTGCTGAGCTATACCAGGTAACTTAAATCTCCCCAGTCTCATCAACATACTATGACAACTTGTCACACACCAGTATGATACTCAATAACTAGAATTAAACAATAACCAATTATGAGCCTAATGTATAGTCTTGTTGGTCATCGTCATGCTTGTATTCTAAAAGCAATAACCAATTATGAGCCTAATTCATTTGTTTCATAGGGTGTTGTTGACACCATTGCTTCTAGAGAGACGCGTGCTTCTCAGGTTGGAAAAAGAATCGTGCTCCCTCGTACATTTCCGAGAGGTGATCGAGACATGCAGCGAAGATTCCTTGATGCGATGGCCGTGGTCCAGAGATACGGCAAGCCTGATTACTTAATCACTATGACTTGCAACCCTTACCGGGAGGAGATAACTTCCAGACTTGCACCTGGACAAACACCACAAGATCGTCCTGACCTGGTGGCCAGAGTATATAGAGCCAAGATGCGGAGTCTGAAAGATCTTATGATAAAAAAGAAGTACTTTGGTCCGGTTGCGGCGTATGCTCATGTTACGGAGTTCCAAAAAAGGGGCCTGCCGCATGAGCACTTCCTGCTGATGATTTCCTCAGATAGTAAGCTAACAAATCCAGACGCCTATGATAGGGTAATCTCGGCAGAGATCCCTAGCCATGAGAAGTACCCAGTGTTGCATGGACTGGTTATCAAGCATATGCTCCACGGCCCATGTGGTACTCTCCAGAAGAATTGTCCTTGCATGATAGATGGAAATTGTCATTTTCGTTACCCTCGACAGTTTTGCCCTGCAACACAACAAGGAAAGGACTCATACCCTGTATATAGGAGAAGGGATGATGGCCGCCGAGTAAAAGTTAGGAATGCAGTGTTGGACAACAGATGGGTTGTCCCGTACAACCCCGGACTGCTTATGAGATATAATTGTCACATTCTATGTTTTTAAGGCGGTAAGGCGAGGCGAGGCGAGGCGCTGGGGGGCGCCTCACTGCCTAAGCGCTAAGGCATAAGGCGAGGCGACGCCTTAGAGACTTGTAAGCAACAGAATTAAGTAGAATTTGGTAGGCATTAGGCAACTAGGCATACAGCCATACACACCTTGCAACTGATGGTTGTAGAGCCCATATAGCATCCATTGATTCCATTCCCATCCTCTTTGCACTTGCTTTTCAACAGAATTCTGCATCAACATGAACAAATATGCTAGAATAATGTACCACTTACCAGTGCATATTCCACAAAAAATAGAAATAAAAGTGAGGCAGCGAGCAAAAGTGGAAAGAAAGATAGCAAGTATGAGTGCAACTGCAATCTGCAATGCATGGCATATTACATAACCATTAACCAATTCAAATGACACAAGTCCACATAACAAAGGTCCACATAAGACAAACAGAATAATAGATAATTCCAGCATAGCAAAAGGGATAAAGGTGGCCAGCTCAGCTCTCTCATGTCTCTCCACTCTCAAAGTCTCAATCAAAAGCCATCATCATCAAACTCATCCATGGTGGCATTGGTGCTGTCTTCACCATCTTGGTGAACATTAGTTGGATCTTGATCGTCATTGCTCACATCATCATCATCCTCAACGTAGTCTGAATCCTCCTCCTCCGCATTGGGCATACTTGAGTGTTGCTCTTGCTCCAAGTCCTCCTCTGCCTCATCTTCTTCAGGAATTGTAGGTCGTGTTGTAGTAGGTCTCTTGCGTGCATAGTGTTGCACACGGACATTTGTCTGGCCCCTACGAAGTGTAGTTGCTGTCCTATGCAGATTGCGGCCTCGAAGGTTTGAAGATGCACCAATAGCCACATCAACATCCTCCCATGTAATGTCTTGATTGTCTTCAGGACAACCTCGAGCACCTTGAGGTTGTGATAGTGATGGGTTCACCCACTCATTGCCCCAATCAAAATCCTCAATGACCAAAGCCTCAAAGCTATTCTCGCCCACCTTCTCACGCCTCTTTTGAAACCGTTGCATATTCTTCCGGTTGTATGAAACAAAGACAAGATCATTCAACCTTTTGCATTGTAATCTGTTCCTTTTCTTTGTATGGATCTACAAAGTACAAACAAGAAGTGAAATAAGTAAATAACTTGCTGAAATCATCATTGAACAAACACAAATACTGCTTTACTAGTTGACTTACAAATTCAAACGTGCTCCAATTCCGCTCACAACCAGATGATGAAGCACAAAGACTAACAATGCGCTTTGCAAACCTTTGTAGGTCAATGGCCCGACCACCAAATGAACTCCACCAATCAACAAAAAAGATAAAAACTGACACATATTAAGAGTTTGTACAGAAATTACATTGCTGGAACTGGAATTAACATGCTGAAATTAACATGATGCATTTAATATGACTTACGAGGGTTTCTTGTGCTCATGGTCTCGAGTGCCAATGGATTAGAAAAGCCTTCTCACTGGCCCTCATAGAGCACAGATTGTTGATCAATCTTTTTTCGAACGTTGGCATCCGGTACCATTTTTGCAAGCACATCATTAAAGCAGCTCCTAAGCTCCCCAACTAAGGCATCATCATTTCTCCTTACAATAGGAAAGAACTTTCCTGGGTTCAAAAATAGAGCAGCCCCATACAATGGATGATCCATTTGATTCTCCCAACGCTTGTCAACAATGGCCAAGATCTTCTTGAGCAATGGTTGGTTGTTTTGTTGAGGGAAACCTAGATTGATCCTCTCCTTTGCATAAATCATAAGTGCTTTAATCTCTGGCATGGCAGGCTTCTCATCACCATCCGCTACTCTAAGAACTCTAAGAAGCGGAGTTGAAGCTCTAAGGCAGTCCTCAATTGCGCTCCACCACTCCGTTGAAAGTATAATCTCTTGCACATTCAAGCCAACTTGTGTTTTTGCTAGCTTGTTTCCAACCCATTCATTAGATGTAAATAAACTCCTCAATGCAGTCTTGTTCTTGACCAAACTCCTAAGTGTGAGGAAGGCTGTGGCAAAACGAGTGGCTGTTGGTCTCACAAGATCCCCACCCATGGCCTTCCTCATTAGACTAAGAAGTCTTCCATGTCTATAGATGAAAGTTGTGACACGTCTAGCCCCTGCAATAGGCTTCTTAAATGCCTTCAAGTTTCCTATATCTTCCAACATTAGGTCCAAGCAATGACATGCACACGGGCTCCAATATAGAGTAGGCATCCTCTCCATTAGAAGGTGGCCAGCTTTCTTGTAATTAGCACCATTATCGGTGATAACTTGTACCACATTCTCTTTTCCAACATCCAGAATTCTCTTCTCAAGCAAATCAGCTATCATATCACCGTCATGACATACACTTGAGGCATCAACCGACTCCAAAAAGAAAGTGCCCTCCGGACTATTAACAAGGAAGTTAATCAAATGGCGTCCTCTTTTATCCGACCAGCCATCCGACATGAGTGTGCATCCATATTTTTTCCATGCTGCCTCGTGTTGCCTCCTCAAAAGTCCTGTTTCCTTCACACAATCATTAAGCAATGGCTCTCTCAGCTCATGTGCACTAGGAGGCTTGTAACCTGAACCGTATTAACAAGAGGCTTCAATTGCAACCTCAAACTGCCTACTACTTGCATCATTGAATGGAATGCCACACTCATAGAAGAATAATGCCCATTGCATATTGACATAGTGCCTCTCTTCTGGAGTCTTTGTGCTGGACTCCATGGTGCTTTGGGAACAACCGGAGCGTCTTTCATCCGCAAGATCCTCAGGAGTTCTTCGTAGAATGGCAACAATTGGCTTGGAACTATTGGTGGATGCAGCAACAGACTTGCCTCTTGCTTGCATGTTCTGAACAAAAGCTCTCTTATTCCTTTTGGCTGCTGTCCCTGAGCTTGGTCTGGGTCTGGTACATGGGACATTTGTTCCATTTGCATTAACCTCCACAACCTCTTCATCTAGATCTACTCCCTTGATCCTCCTATTTTTCTCCAAATATGCCGCCATCTCTCTTCTCAGCTGTGTAGTAGCCTTAAGACAACCGGTAGCATCTCCACCAGAGCCAGCAAGATGCTCCTTGTGCCTCTTGATCCCTCCAAAAGTTATCTTGCCACAAAGATTGCACACAACATTATCCCTCTTGGGAGGCTCGTGCCAATATCCATAGTTCCAACCCGGATCATTTGACCGTTGTGGCCTCCTTGTTGGATCTTTCATTGGATCATAAGCAGGTTCCTCACCAGGTGCTGCATTTGCAGCCATGGTGGTGCTGCTACACTTCTACTGCCTGCAGCAAACAACCAAACACAAAGGAAATTAAGGTACATTAGCAACGGTTAAAAGGGCTGCCATGGCAGCAAGCCAGCAAACAATAAAGTACTTACTAGATAGACAAAAGGGTACTAGACAGATGAAAGGGCTGCTGTGGCAGCAACTAAACTACTATACTCATGCAGATGTAGCAAACAGCGACAATCAACTAGCCATTAAACTAATCAGCATTCAACTAGTCATTAAACTAATCCATTGTTGAGCACAACACATCATGCATCAGTATTCAACTAGCCTTTATTCTAATCCACCCATCAATCTAAGAGCCATCATTATTCTAATACAAGCAGGAGCCCATCATTCATTATTCTAATCCACTCATCTTCCACTAATATGCTATAAAAGGAGGGGGGAAAGAGGAGGCAAGAGGGAAGCCCCATACCTTGCTGATTGCTTATTGCTGCCTGCTGCCTTGGTCCTCTTGGAGAGGTGCTGCTTGCTTGTTGTTCTGGAGAGGATGGAGAATCTGCAGGAGAGGAGGGGGAGGAGGAACTGCAGGAGAGGAGGGGGAGGGGGATCTGCCGGAGAGGAGGGGGAAGCTGCCAGAGAGGAGGGGGAGAAGCTCAGATCCAGCCTGGGGGTGGGGGGAAACTGAAAATGGTTACAGGCCTCTCTCTCTCTCTACCTCTAGTACCTGTTGGCACCAAAACAGACTTTCCCGCCCTTTCCTTCCCTCCCAGTTATCTGTTTCCCGCCTAAACCACCCAGCTCTGTCTAAGGCGTCCTTATTTGCCTAAGGCAGGCAGAGTGGCGCCTAGGCGGACGCCTTAAGGACTAAGGCGGACGCCTTGGCTTCTGGGGGTGCCCTGACGCCTAGGCGTCGCCTAAGCGACGCCTTAGGGACGCCTTAAGAACAATGGTCACATTAATATTGAAGCTTGCTCGAGCATAAAAGCAGTCAAATATTTGTACAAGTACATATACAAGGGGCATGATCGTGCTTCCTTCTCAGTTGACCCTGCGGCAAATGATGGTGGTGTGATAAATGAGATTCGGCAATACAGGGATGCAAGGTTTGTAACACCACCAGAGTCTATGTACAGGGTATGTGCTTTCCGTATGTTTGGTGTCTCTCCTGCTGTGTTGCAACTACAACTGCATTTGCCCAACATGCATACTGTTGCATTCAGCGGTACTGATAACCTAGAGGATATCATGAACCAACCGTCCTCTTCCAAAACCATGCTCACAGAATACTTTAGGATGAATGAGGTGGACCCTTATGCACGAAACTTCTTGTATAAAGAGTTCCCAAAATTCTTTCGATGGATTAAGGGTAAGAAAAAGTGTCAGAAAAGAAGCCAAAGGGGCCGGGGACAAGTTGGAAGGATTGTTTATGCACACCCTGCTGATGGTGAGAGGTACTTCCTGAGAGTGCTTCTGAATCATAGAAGAGGTGCCACTTCATATGAGGATTTGAGAATTGTAAATGGAAGGCTTTGCTCGACCTTCAGGGAAGCGTGTGAGCTCATGGGCCTAATAGAGACTGACAAACCCCTTGACGACTGCTTGACTGAGTCTGCTACTTTCCAGATGCCCTATGCTCTAAGAAGGCTTTTTGCAACTATTCTTGTGTTCTGTGAGGCGACCAACATCCGTGCATTGTGGGAGAAGCATCTGGAGTCAATGTCTGAGGATTACCGTCGTACCCAGTCCAACCAGGCTGCGCTGGAACAGATGGTCCTTAGAGACATCCGGGATTTGGTGCATTCGATGGGCAAAGATATTAAAAGCTATGGCCTCCCGGAGCTGGTTGAGACCGGTGATGGTTCCGGCGACCTCCTAAGGGAGGTTCAAGAGGAGTTGTCAGTCGGTGTGGATCAAGAGCATCCAGATCTGTATACATCCCTGAACATTGAGCAGAGGGCTGGGTTTGAGGAAATCTTGGATCACGTGGTGAACAACAGGAAACAGGTTTTCTTTGTTGATGGTCCTGGTGGCACGGGGAAGACTTATCTCTACAAGGCGCTTCTTGCTAAAGTGCGTTCATTGGGTAAAATAACTATTGCAACTGCGACATCCGAAATAGCCGCATCAGTCATGCCCGGTGGACGTACCGCCCACTCCAGGTTCAAAATTCCGATTAAGCTCATGGATAATAGCATCTGCATCTTCACCAAGCAGAGTGGTACTGCAGAGTTGCTTCGGAGAGCATCTCTCATAATCTGGGATGAGGTTGCCATGATGAAGCATCAAGCAGTTGAAGCACTGGATAGGTCACTACAGGATATCATGGGATGTGTTATGCCATTTGGGGGAAAGGTTGTGGTGTTTGGAGGAGATTTTAGGCATGTCCTTCCCGTGGTCCCGCGTGGGACAAGAGCACAGATCACTGACGCCACGCTGCAAAGATCATATCTATGGGAGAAAATTAGACAAATACGCCTCACACGTAATATGAGAGCACAGACTGACCCGTGGTTCTCCAAATACCTCTTAAGAATTGGCAATGGAACGGAGGAGACAATCGGTGATGATTATGTGCGTCTACCTAATGACATTGTGATAGGTTACACACCTGGTGACGCACCAGTCATGAAGCTTATTGAACACGTGTTCCCATCTCTTCATGAGAATGCATCATCCGGTGCCTACATGAGCACATGTGCTATTCTTTCTACCAAGAATGAGCACGTGGACGACCTAAATGCAAAGATGATTGACAGATTTCCCGGCCAAGAAAAGGCATACTATAGTTTTGATTCCGTCGATGATGATACACGCAATAACTACCCAATTGACTATCTGAACAACCTCACTCCGAATGGCTTGCCTCCCCATATTTTAAAAGTTAAAAGTCAATTATCCTGTCATTCTGCTCCGAAATCTCGATCCTAATAATGGACTTTGCAATGGAACGAGATTGATGATTAGAGCTTTCCAAAATAACGCAATCGACGCCGAGATTGTTGGTGGACAACATGCTGGAAAGAGAGTGTTCATCCCTAGGATCCCGATGGCACCCTCGGAGGATATTTCACTTCCTTTCAAGTTGAAGAGGAAGCAATTCCCTATTCGTCTGAGTTTTGCAATGACCATAAACAAAGCCCAGGGGCAAACCATCCCAACTGTTGGCATTTACCTTCCGGAGCCTGTATTCTCGCACAGCCAGCTTTATGTTGCACTGTCAAGGGGTGTTTCAAGGCAGACAACTCGGGTTCTGGCAAAGCCAAATAAAGAAATAGATCAAACTGGTAAAAGCACCAAGAACATTGTGTACAGAGATGTCTTGGAGGGATAACACAGGTTTGATATATGATATATGAAAGTCAATTTTATACTCACTTTATAATTCAGCGCCATTGAATTGTCAATTTTCATGATGCATTTACTTCTATCTATCATGACATTCTGCACGCTCACCTTAGATGGCACTGCACAATTACAACTAATAATTACGAGCCCTCCAATCTGAATGAATAGCAGGAAATGTAGAGTTTTACTAAGAGTCAGTGGGAGCATTCTACATGCCATCGTCAAGAAAAGAGGCAACGATCAATATTATAGGATACTAAAGAGGGTAAATTGTTGTTCTGCTTTCTTCTCCAAACAGATCTCTTCCTTGGTATAAATTTATGATGTGTACTGAATCATGTTGTATTAATAAGTATCACACTGGAATTAGCTTGTCCGATAGCTTAATATATTTTACAATAGATTTCACTTTTTGGGTTTTTTCTTCTAAAGAAAAAATACTTAATATTGGTATATCCTGGACCTTTTCATTTGAACTCCATGCTGCCCTGATAGATATAAAAGTTATCTTGTTTCAGTTAGGAGGAAAAAAAATGAATTTGTTTGTCTGACCTTACATAATCTCTAAATATTGCGGTTGTATCTTATATCTTATCTTTTAGTTTCTCTTTGCCACTAAGCACAACATTTTTTGTAGGCTACCAAGCATTGGCATACTACTTATAATCTTCCTGTCTGGTTATGCAAAAGGTGAATCTGTACTCATTAAACTTTGTTAAATAGTAGGTCCTCCTAACTGTATGCCTAAAACTAATTATTTCTCCGTGTCTATAGTATGTTAGTCCAGCAAAATGGATGTTCTTGAGTATGAAATTTGTAGGCTGGTTAAGATTTGATTTATAGTTATTAGTAGCATTTCAGGTAGGTGTAGTTCTTGCTAAGTTTTTTTCGTGTGATCCTGTCTCTACTGAACCATGTAGATAAAATGCCCTTCCAATGTAATAGTAATATTTTATGAATGGACAAAAACGGCATCACAAAATGTGTACTCTTATAAATTTCTGTTTTTAATCACTCTATGTAGTTTGTCGCGAGCTTTGTAATAATTTTGGGTTGTGTGTATCTTCGGATGCAGGGGCAGGGGAGGCTTCTCTTCCATTGTCTAAAAAACTAACCTTCTATTTTAGAAAATATCCCTGCAGGTTACAAACCTAACTGATTGCTTGATAGTTCTTATTTGAACTGCCGATATATATAGCTAAATCTGGAGTAAACAAGCCATATAATTACTATTCTTATCACTGCATTGATAAGCACCCCATTCTTTGAAAATGTTGAGTTTTATCTTATTTTAAGTTTTGATACCAGCACCATTTTGGGTCAGCTTTCATGAAATGGCTAGGTTGAGCCAAGCTGGAAAATATGAGGATCTTCTCCAAGCCGGACCTGAGCTCAATGCACCAAGAACAACATCAATTGAAGCAACACTTCCTGTATATATATAATGTATTGTGAGCCTTGGATCGAACTCATGTGTGAGGCTAATGTATTGTGAGGCTTCCTGTATATATAATAATTTCCTAATTCCAGTTTTATTTAAGCAGATCATAGTTTGCATACAACTGTATTCTGTAGGGTGCACTTTGCTCCAGATATTGCAGCTGCACGTCGAATGAAGCAGAGGTAACGAAATTGACTAATTATAAGTATTTTTTATTTAGATGTAAATATATATTAGTTAATCATAAATCTTTTTCAAGATCAACAACGAGCTTGTGTAAAAGGGCCTCTTCAACAATCTGAAGGTCTCCAACTGCATCCATTTCTGTGAACATTTAACAAGTGACTTGTCTGAAGAAGCTTGCATGGAAGATTTGTTTAATGAAGCTTAGTTATTGTTAGTATTCATCAAGTAGGTGTCTTATGATGGATTCTTATGTAGCTCAGCTAAGCCGAGCTGCTATTATCTACAAGATTCTTATGTGGCTCAACTACCGGTATGATAGTCTGATCTGTATATATTTTATAATTATACTAGAAATTGCAAATTAAATATTTTGATCTAACTTTTTATTTTGCATGTGCCGTAGATATTGCCGGTGTGGTCATGTACATTGGCCCGGTTGATCACGACACATATTTTCCTTTAGGTATCAGGGAAGTAGCGGTAATGGATGTTGGCATGCAAGTTGTCTTCCTCCGCATTTTTGAAGAATTGGCTGAACGACATAGAGATGATCTTCTTTTTGGTGAAGCCAATTTTGGCTTCATCCTGGCAACATCTTTGGAGGTTGATCAAACATCCAGTAAGTTCTTTCTTAAAATAAATGTTACCATTTTCATGGCATGCTAATCCTAACTTGAGGGTTGACAACATGAACTCTTCTTAGCACGGCGGCAACAACTCTATGCTTCAATGAATGCTCGGCGTGTCATAATTTTGAATTTCTTAAAGGTTACTCTCGATTGTACTTATCAATTTTACAGGCTTCTAAACAATTGCATAACTTTATGCTTATCATTTGTTATAGGTGTGCATCATCAAGTTATAAATGACTTGTCTTTCCGTGATGTTGTCAAAATGCTGTGCTCATTAGGAAGGATGCGTGCAAACCAACCGATAGGGATAACTATCTTGAAGTACATCCGCCCAACAAATTCAGGACTGAAACGAAGTTTGGCTCTGGACAATCTTCGTCTGTGAAGTACATACCAATCAGTGAAGTATCATTGTTCGAAATAAAAAATTCTGAATGAATTCCCAATTCACAGCCATTCTATGTACAACACAATGACCTACTGAAAAAAAATCATATTTGAAATATCTGTAAATCATAAAGTATACGGCTTCCGATACTGAAATCTGCATATATAACACCTAACGTCCCTCTAGTGTTGTGATACTCACAGTATTCACAGAGTTTTCCCTTGATTCTTCAGCTTCGAAATTCTGTAGAGCAAAATATGCAGGCTGCTTTGGTGCTGGGAGGAATGCACTGTCATTCTCCAACATAAAGGTAACTGATGACATGAGTGGCCTATCATCCGGACGGTCTTGAACACACAGGAGACCGACTTGAATACACCGTAGAACTTCATGAAGTGAACAACTTTCAGCAAACGAAGCGTGCACCAGTTCTGTTGCTTTTCCATCTTCCCATAGTCTCCACGCCTGAGCCAATAGAACCAACTGATGATCAAATTACAAATTTGGACATATTAAAATTCTGTGCATTTGTTTATACTTACATAAGTTGTCAGGCCGACAAAGTTCATTACGAGTTGCGGTGAGGTGATCTTCAAGCCACTTACAATCTCCAAGAGAAGAACACCGAAGCTATACGTGTCGGATTTTACAGAAAAGGCACCTCCCATAACATATTCAGGCGACATGTAACCACTGTTTAGACAATTTAACAACAAATGTATAATTTGGGATAACTAGACAATAGAAATTGGAATATTGAAAGGTGGCTAGTTACTTGAATTACTTACTATGTCCCAACAACCCGGGTAGTTTTTGCTTCTTGTTTGTTTCCACCAAAGATCCTTGCCATACCAAAATCTGATATTTTGGGAGTCATTTCGGAATCCAACAAGATGTTGCTTGGTTTGAGATCTCTGTGAATTATAGTTAATCTTGAATCTTGGTGGAGGTAAAGAAGACCTCTGGCCACCCCTTTAATTATTTGGAAGCGTGTAGGCCAATCAAGCACATATTTTCGTGTATCATCTCCAAAGATGAATAATAAACGAAGTATATCATTAGTGATCTGTGATACCATTTTGGTTAATCAAAAACTTGTAATATGTATCAGAAGTCTGCACATACCAAAAAGGAAGGCGTCCAAGCTTTTGTTTGGTAAGTATTCATAGATAAGTAACCTCTCATCTCCAAAAATACAGCAACCAAGAAGTCTAACAAGGTTTTTGTGCTGCAATTTGGCAATCAGAATTATCTCATTTCTGAACTCCTCTATCCCTTGCCCAGAACCCTTACTAAGTCTTTTGATAGCAACTTCATTGCCCCCTTGAAGGATTCCCTGCATGATTGCATAATTGTGAAACAATGATAGCAAATTTTTTCACAGATAAAATTGTTCTTTTAAAATAGAGTATTTGCTACTAAAATCATGGATGCAAAACCTTTTATTACCTTGTAAACTTTGCCGAAACCTCCACTTCCGATTTGTTTAGAGTCAGAGAAATTATCGGTTGCAGTGGCAATATCTTCGAAGCTAACAAAAGGAAAGTCCACATGTTCACCTCCAATTTCATTAGACGAGCTAAGGCATCCTAGCATTGATCCGTTGTGGATTTTCTTCTTCTTTTGTTTGCTTGCTAAAGATCAATACTTTGTTAATAACACTCACAAAATGAAGTGCAATTTTGAAAATGAGGGGTTTATTATTATTATTATACCTCTGTATTTGAATATCCCGACAAGGAGGCATGCGAGTATCAACACGCAAGCCATGGTTGGGAGTACAATTTTTGCCAATTTGCTATTCTTTTGAACTGCAAAACAATCATGTATAAATTTAGCAATCACCTTTCTCAAGCAAAATTTTGTACAGTACCATGAGTGATCGTGGACTGAATAAATGTGTTACCATGAGCATGTTGCATTATGCTCGTATAGAATAGTTATATATCTGCTGCTTACGTCTACACCAAATTATTGGACGCAAAAAAGTATTTGGCGGTTACTGCTATACTGTTAAGTTCATATATTTAGTAGATGCCTCACGATTAAATGTTGGTGTTGATTTGATAACATTAAGTGCTAAGATAATAAAAGGCTAGAATGGAGTGGTGCATACCAGGAGAGTTGGCAAGCCGAAGGTACAGGTTGTCGTCATAGTTTCTATACTTCCCTGTGTCGACAAGCTCCCCTGTCCAAAGCAAGCACCTTGACTGGTCAGCCATAGCGCCGTTACTGCTCAAGTTGGTGTAGGCGTAGGCTGTACACGAGCAATTGTTGCTGCACTCGGCCGTGCATTCGTCAAAGCTTCTGTTGATGACATGTAAAAACTTGTCAGGGGCCTTCATCCTAGGCAAGGGCACGAAATGACTTGGGTTGCCACATTTCAGTGCCTTGGTTCTTCTACATCCGCTCGAAAAGTTAAGACCAGCAGGTTCAAACCCATCGAGACAACGGCATGTCGCGACAGTCCCCATGCTGTCGCAATAGCCGAATGGGCCACATGAAGCATAGAGGTCGCAGCTGCTAGCGGGGTGCTCGGTGACGGTCGCCCAAGATGAGCGGTTGTTCCAGATAAGAAGCCTCAACACGCCCATGTAGTCAAGCATAAGGCGTGAATACGGTGAGCCCTCATAGACAAGGAATTTATAATAGAACCCCTCCTCTGTTCCAGTAACAGCTTCAGTGAAGATTGTGTTCTGGTATATGCCACTGCCGACCGACTCATTATTTAGCATATTGAGGCGGCAGTAGGGCATAGTCCCCTGCCAAATGACTAACTGAAGGTTTGAGTTGGGGTCAAGGCCCAAAGAAAAGTCTCCAGTGGATGGGCCAAGGGGGCCCTTCCAAGCAATTAGGCGCCCGACAACACGAGTCTTCTCGCTCAGGTAGATCCTCATACCGGGGAGAATGGTGTCTGTCGGGTAATCAAAACTCTGCCATATGGATGTGCCATTTGGAGACATGAGGAAAAAATTCCCCGTGTCAAGCAGCACCGCAGCAACTCCCATGCTCGTGATGTTGTTCTTCACCGCCCAAGGAGTGCGACCTTGGGAGTCGGACAACACCAGGCCAGAACTGTTGGTGATGGCGAGCGTCGGAGATGAAGTAGCGGCGATTGGATCGTCGCGGTTGGCGGTCCATACGACGGTGCGGCCGGGGATGTTGTGGTACCATATGCCAAGGTACAAGCTTGTGTTGGAGCTGTTCGGGGAGAAGAAGCCGAGAGCAAAGTCCCCGCCCTTGGAGACGAGCGTGTCGCCGGCAGAGAGCGGCTTTGCATGTGTGAGCTGGTCATTGGATTGGCAGGGTGAACTCAGGAATGGGAGGATCAAAATTGGAATGTAAGAAGTGCTCCTGAAGGCCGTCTTCCTCATCTTCAGCAAGGAACGAGCCGAGGGTATGTGGTTCGGCTGCAGAGATAGAAGGTAGTACAATAGAAATGAGCTCTAGAAATGGGACAACCATCGCAAAGAGTAATACCAGAGAGTACAGACTAAAGTCCAAATTCCAAAGTCCAAACTCCCAAAGTCTCCAATATCACTGCACGCGCAAAGAAAAATGGTTGGTACGCATTCAGATGGAGAGTGCGACAGGGGTAACCTAGATGCGAGGACGCCCCGCTTGCCGTGGAACATTCACGCTGACTGGTTGGAGTTCACGAAGTGGCAGCGGACGACGGCGACCTCGTCCACACAGAAAAGGTCTCCTGCCGCCGCCGACGCCGACCAGGGCGGCACGGCGAGGAGCGCCTGCCGCCGCCACCGCAGACGAGGCCGGCGCCTCCCTCTCGGTGCCGGGCATGGACAGCGGTGGACTGGCCTCCGAAGCTCCCCATTCGCGCACGGGTTGCTCGAGGAGTCGCGGCAATCGGGCGCGGATCGAGCCGACTGGACTTGGGGGATGGGTGGTTTTTATTTTTATTTTTACTAGCACATAGCCCGTGCGTTGCAACGATAGATAAAATACTATGTATTTAAAGTCAATAAGAATTATATGTGCAAACAAAACCATGTGTGCACATGAAAAAATAACATTTAGCTTCTCGATTTCGCCGCTTGTGAAGGAATCAATCCGTTATTTTTTCATTCATTGATCGAGGGTATTTAAGAGTATTGTAACGTCATCGCACGTTCGAGAAGGCCTATGAGTTATTCAATCTACTCTTCCTTCAATCATTTCAATCGAGGAGATTTTAAGTATGAAGTTTCTGAATATTCTTGGAAACATGAACAATTTTTTAAATCCTAAACAGTTTTTTGAAAATTATGTATACTTTCGGAAAAACGCGAACACAATATGAAAGGGAACATCTTTTAAAATTCAAAAACAATTTCTGAAAACATCAACTTTTTTATAAAAACATGAACATTATTTGAATTTGTGAACATGTGTTGAGAATTCATAAGATTTTTAGGAAATGTGTATCTTTTATACAGGAACATTGTTTTTAATTTTGAAAATTTCACTAAAACATGAATATTTTTCAAATTTGGAGCTTTTTTGAAATGCCATTTTCTTTTTAGAAATCCCGAACAAGTTTGAAAAAAATATTTTTTTAGAAAAAAAATGGCAACTTTTTGCTTGTTCCGAATATTTTTTTAAATAGAAACAAAATTTTGGAATTCTGAACATTTTCAATTTTTTTTAATTCTAAATGTTTTTTGAGAATTTTCAATTTACGAAATAAATTATAAAAGAAAAATAAACTTGCGAGGGAAAAAAGAGATAGGAAAAGAAGAATAAAAATAGAAGTAAAACAAAGAAAAAAAAGAAAAATGGGCCAGCCCATTACCGGCTCTCTTGTGGGAAACTCCAACTATTTGTCGCCCAGCGCAGAGAATAGAATTTTCACAACTGCGTGGGCAGAAAAATAATGGCTTCGCTGGGCCACAGCGGCGGCCCATGTACGAAAATTCTTTTTCTAGTAGACAAATACATAAGAATTTAGTACCACCTCGGGTAGAAAAGAAATATTTTCGGCGGTGAACAGATGAAAAAATTGGCGAAACGCACCTTGCTTTATTAGTAGGTATAGATTAAGATCAAATTGGGGACGGCGGCTAGTGAGAGCAACTAGTTAACGAGCGCTCCTCGGAACAAGCGGTTGTCGCGCGCAGAGCGCTCCCGCGAGGAAAAACTAGCCGACGCGGTTGGTTCCCGGTTTTTCCTTTCTGGTTTGCGGTTTCATGCGTTTTGCAGTTTAACCCTCTAACTACTTGAATTTTCCATTTTTCCCTTTCCGCTCGATTACAGACAGAAAATAACGGCCAACCGCGTCGGTTCCCTGTTTCCTTTTTGTTTCCCTTTTCGTTTCCATTATATTTCTGGGAAATGGAGATTTATGGGGTAGTCACGGGCGGAGGCTTCCAACACTATCAAATATGACCTTTCAAGTAAGCAAAAAACAGCAACTTTATCATACACACGGAGCAAAGGCATGGGTTAACGCACGGTCGTGAAGAGTGCAGAAGCATCGGTCAATCCTGTCAATGCCAATGTGTGAATTCTCTATAGGCACGGGCGTATACTAGCAGAGGCATGGGTTGTATCACTTTACTAAATTGGAGCATGGCGCCTCCGGCGCGGGGAGGCTCCTGCTCGCCTTCGGCACGTTAAATTTTCATAAACATCTTGAAGGGGGGGCATAGGTCGAAGTGTGTGTTGGTCGTGCAGCGTGTTGGTCGTGCGGCGCGTTGTTCGTCGTGGTGTCACACGGCGCCTCCGGCGCGGGGAGGCTCCTGCTCGCCTTCGGCTCGTTAATTTTTCATAAACATCTTGAAGGGGGGCATAGGTCGAAATGTGTGTTGGTCATGCAGTGTGTTGGTCATGCGGCGCGTTGTCCGTCGTGGTGTCACATGGCGCCTACGGCGCGGGGAACCTCCTGCTCGCTTTCGGCTCATTAAATTTTCATAAACATCTTGAAGGGGGGCATAGGTCGAAGTGTGTGTTGGTCGGTCAGTGCGTTTTTTCTCGCATTTGGTTGGTTGCTGAAGTTCATGATATTCTATAAGAAGTTCACAGCTCAGGAGAAATTCTTTATACAGGTCGTGCAAAAGCCAAGCTGCTTTGCCTGGAAAGGCACGGGTTTGAAGCATATGCAGTCACATGTGCGCAGCAGCTGGCCACGGTTGAGGCACTCGAGGTATGTGCGTGCATGCACATGTGTGGATTCTCCGGAGGCACGGGCATGTCGCCTCTGGAGGCACGGGTTTGAAGCATCTGTAGTCACGTGTGCGCAGCAGATAGCCACGGTTGAGGCACTCGAGGTATGTGCGTGCATGCACATGTGTGGATTCTCCGGAGGCACAGGCATGTCGCCTCCGAAGGCACGGGTGTGAAGCACGAGGTATGTGCGTGCATGCACATGTGTGGATTCTCCGGAGGCACGGGTGGGAAGCATCTGCAGTCATGTGTGCGCAGTAGCTAGCCATGGTTGAGGCACGCGAGGTATGTGCGTGCATGCACATGTGTGGATTCTCCGGAGGCATGGGCATGTCGCCTCCAGAGGCACGGGTGTGAAGCATCTGCAGTCATGTGTCCGCAGCAGCTAGCCACGGTTGAGGCACTCGAGGTATGTGCGTGCATGCACATGATGTGTGAATTCTCCGGAGGCACGGGCCTGTCGCCTCTGGAGGCACAGGGCCATGTCGCCTCCGGAGGCACGGGCGGGGGGTCTCCAGAGTCATGGGTAGGAGTTCGTTTTGGGAGTCACTGTTGTCGCATAGTTAAAAAGAGGCACTGTTGTTTATAGTGTAGTGGCACTCTCTGATGATGTTCTCTTTTCAACATGAACACGCAATTTGTAACTAGATTACATATAAATATGAGTCATGATTAAACCGTTTTGTCACGTTTTGATGGAATTAGGCTCGCTGGCTAAATCAAAAGTTTTAGTCTTCATTCTTGCTGAAGATCTTGCTAATCTCATCACCCATTTCATTGGGTTTGACTTCATTCATCTCACTAAGTAAAAGAATGTACAGTGCCTCTGCCCTCCAGTCTTCCACTTCATCCTGTGAAATTTTACCGAGAAGAAAAGTATATTCTTAGAGTTGGTGCATAAAAGGTGTATATAAGTATATATATATATATATATATATATATATATATATATATATATATATATATATATATATATATTCCAATGTTTTCTATGTATTGTGTCCAGAAGATTTTCATTGAAAACTTACTGTCAAATCATCCCGGTCTTCGATGAACTTTTCACCATTGTAGAGGAATGCAAGCTTAGAACAGCAAATGATGATTCACCCTTTTCTACCACTGGAACATCTTGCACAGTATGAAACTGCCATCTTGTATTCTTGGGATTCATTGTTTATCCTAGTATGGCATTGAAGACTTCTTTAATCCTAGGTACCTGGGAATTGCATTTTGTAATTGTTTTAATATTGCAACTTGTAAAACTGAAAAAATCGTTATTTAGAAATACTTACGATTGCCGACTTATGAACATGATATTCCTCAAACTGTTTTTTCCTTTCCTTTTCAGCGTCGTCGCTTTCCTGAAGAATTCGATCTGCTTCAATTGGATCCAAATATTCTATGTTTACATTTTCTTTCTCTAATTCCTCTGGAGTTGCTTCTCGAGGATCAATAATATGAACTTCGTTTTTATATTTGTCCAGCATATATAGGACGTAGCGGTGATCCTTCTCGAGTGGTATGAATATCTGCGTACAAAATATTTGTTGCTTAGATGACAGTTTAATATGAAGGAATATGATAAAACGCATATTTTTGATTTTGTTGTGGAGTAAAGGGATGTTACCATGTTTGCTGTTGAGAGCTTATTCTGTTGATGTTCTTTGAGATACATGGGAACCAGTTAATTCTTTGTTATTTGCAATGCAGTTTTAAATTTGCTAGTAGTAGTTTTCTGATTCTTTAAATCCAGTATACGCTGCAAACAATAATTACGATAAAAAAATTGTCAGAAAAAACAGCTCTGTATCAATATAAAAGAGCAGGCGTTGCAATATAGACAAGTTTGTGCTTTTTAAAAATTTACCTTTGCAAAGTTTGAGCCTAATATTACTCTATCACTCTCTTTTGAATCTAGTCTGCTTTCCCAGATTTCTGCTATATCATCGAGCACTCTCTTTTCTATATGATGTGGTATGTTCGTCTGTGCTGGTCTTGGACCAAATACTGACTTCAGTTGGGCTCCTGTAAGTTGCGTGCTTTCGCTCTCTCTACGAATGCGCTTAAATACAATTTTGCTGCAACAGGAAAATAAAATAATTTTGGAGGTGAGAGTCAGTGAGAAACAGAATTTTATATTCTTTTTGGCCTCGGTCCAACTATTTTGAGGTGCAATAGAAAACAACTCACTTTTTGAATTCCTCCTGCCAGCTATCGCTCATGACTATTTGGAAGAGGTCGGACACCTCCTTTGTGTGTTGGAAATAATGTGAATGTTTTGGGTATGGATTGGTGCTTCGTCCTTTTTTCCTTTTTGTTGCATCTGTTTCTGTCAGAGGAAGCATATATGTAGTATGTAAGCTTTCGTGATACTAAAGACATTGGTCAACCATGGGTAGGTCATTACAAAAAAATATAAACAGAAATAATTTTCTTACCTTTGCTGGTGGAAAAGAACTTCGAAGTTTCTGGTTTGAATTCTTTGATTCTTCTAGGTAGTTGCTCGCACTTTACTTGGTTGGTTTCACCAAATATGGCTGTAAGAAGGAACTCCGGTTTCCACTCGGCATCTACCTTGCTATGCTGCATGAAGGTCATCGGATATTCTTTTATTTTTCTTTGTTGAAATAATTGAAGAATTCAAGGAGTGCTGCTTCTAAAATAAAATTGTTGCTCATACTATTCACTTACATGGAAATCCTCATCGTCCTTTGTGAGATCAATGCCATTCCAGTATTTTACAAATTGAACCATGAAGTGTCCGCATTGGGTACGCTGCTGTTTTGGCACGCAAACTCTGTTAGGTGTTTCTGCTATCCTCGACCAGTTCGGTTCACTGTTGGCTTCTAGTTCCGCTTCTCCATAATGCTTCTTCATGAGTGCATACATCCTTTTAATCTGTGATTACGGTTTGGTTTTATTGTTGGATATTGCCATTAAGAAAGGTAATGCAAGAATTAGAAAACCAAGGTTGAAATGATGTACCAGTTCTGGGTGATCTTTATGGTGTTTTTTCCATGTATTATTTCTTGTGTGTCTGTAATTCAGTGAGTCAAGTATGCCGATGGAGCTCGTGTACTTGTTCAGCACGTACAACGTGAAGTGTTTAGCTGTGTTGTGAGGTATCATAATCTGCGGTGTTTGGAGACAGAGTGAGTTAAAGATCATTGTTGTCAGGAGAATTAAATCACATGTAAATGTGCAATCTTTAGGAAGAATGAATTATGTTTGTGTATTTCTATTAACTTACCAGCTTTTTCTTTAAAAGTTATTTCCCTCTTACAAGGGGTACAAACTCTTTCAATGCTTCTTCCTCATTGAATTCTCGTAGTCCTCCTTCTTTTCCAAGATTAAGACTGAGCACAAGCTGCGACAAAAAAGTTTGTGTACTTTTTTGTTGAAACATATAATCACTGAAATGATGCAAGTGTTTTTTGTCCAATTGGACTTCATATGTTTGCAAATTCTGCGGAGAGTATGGCTTTATCAGTTGTGTTGTATTGTTGCTGCTCCGTCCATTCTTCGAACAATGCGTTTGCGATGGAGCCCTCCATCTGTCCATCTCCTCTTCGTAGCTGTTGCATTATGTTTTCTCCTGTAATCCAATCGGGTCGCTTTGAGCTATTATATACGTTTAGACTACAAGCAAAAAAGGTTTATACATTAGTTAGGTGGATTTAAAAAGGAGCAGCACTTCTCTGTTTTTTGTTTTCACAAGAGAAACTACTTACTGTTTGCATTCTTCCTGTCCTTCTTTGCTGAATAGGTAATCATGAAGTGCCATGGCTTTGTTCATAAATTTGAAATCTCCTGGCATAAATGTAGGAATCTTGATTTTTCCATGGTGCCTGCTCGAAGGCTTCACCGGCCTCTTCTTGACCGAGATTTTCTTTGCTAAGCTGTTCTCAGATGATTGAGCCATTGAATGTTCTCCCGATTCTTGTCGCAAGCTTGCCAGATACGGCGTGCCTTTTTTGTTGAATTCAAAGTCTTCGTGCTGAATCAGTGCTATTTTGATTTCATCGAATTTATATCCCCACTCTGTAAATAAATTGTATTGCTTTAGTTGCTCCGGGTCAAGGCTTAAAGAAATTCATCAACTTCTTCATGCTTTTTGTCGTTTTGGGGGATAAGAAGTCTAAAGAGATGGTGCTTGAGGTGCCTTGCTGATCGTTTGTCGAGCCTGTTTCTTTTTGAAGAAGAACATGTTGTTTCTTCTGCTCGGAAAGCCGTTCTTGTCTAGTTGGTACGTCGTTGCTTCTGTCATCCTCTTTTAAAGGAGTGCCTGTTTGTTCAAGTTGCTCTGTGCTCGGGATATTGCTGTTGATATTTTTCTCGTTAGTGGTGACCGTTGCCTCTTCAGATTGGTGTGGTATCTTGTCATCTGGTGGTGGTTGATCTGGTTCTATTGGTGGAGCCTTCTGTTTGTGGTCTGTGCAAGATTCTTTGACGACGACGTGGCTGCTCACATCCATAAGCTCTTTGTGTTCACTGCATATATCAATAACTTCTTGCTCTTGGGTGGTTCTCGCATGCATAAGATGTTCCTTGGGCTCGGCATTTGGTGGAAACTCTTCTAGTACGCCACATTCTACCGCAGGTGCTTTGTTCTTGATGTTTTGTTGTGTGCCCTTTTCTGATGAATGAGGAGAGATGTTGTGTGTTTCTGTGATTTCAATATCATTGTCTTCGTGTCCTGCATAATGAGGTAACAAAAAAGGATGTAGTTAGGGTGAAGCATTTTCTGAGAGAAAAATGCACACTCCAAGTGATATTCCATAATGGGAGGAATATCATTAAGCAGAGTGGAAGATTTACTGGGTAAGATAAACTGTTTTTGAATTAAAAATAAGATAGTGTGTGAACATTTTTAATGTTTTCTGGAAAGAAATATATAAAAAGGGGCAGGTAGTTTTATTTGTAGAATAGTTAAGTTATTATTGTCAAGGAGAGCAGTTAAGTTATTAATGTCTCTATATAGTTTTTGGTAAATCGATAGTGGACACTTTGCTCAAACCTTTGACAGGAGCTTGCTGGATTGCATGCTCTTCCTCAGGGTCTTCGTCAGCACCTTGCTGTATGTTAGGTTCTTCGTCAGGATTTCTCATTGCTGCATAAAAAATGGCCAGGTGTTAGAAGCAGAGTTGAGTGTCACAGAAAAAAAGACATGCGTTGTGTGAAAATAAAATGTATGGATAGAGAGGCACGGGTTGTTTCACCCTAGAAGCACAGGTACAACTATTCTTTGCTCATGGTTTTTTCACACCAGAGGCACTTAATTTGAAAACAGTTACAATCAAGGGACAAGGGACGTACAAAATCTCATGTAATTACCAGGTTTTGCCTCTCAGGATGCTCGCAGGGTTTGAATCTATTGAGGTATTCTAGTTAGTGATATGGCGGGTATAGTACGTTTAAGCACATATCGTCTGGCGAAAATTCCGTAGCGGGGAGCAGTAGCATTTCTATTAAATCTCATCTGTACGCTAGTTCAATTTGTTAGACAAATTGATTTAGGGTATTGGAAAACTTGTTAGTAACGGTGGCTAGGGTTGCTGTCCCTGGAAGTGGAAAAATCACTATGATCTACCCCGTGGAATGGAATGGGATAGATTGATAATTACCTTCGATTGCTTGTGTGGTGTTTCTCGCTTCCATCGGCTTATTGTGTCGTTGCTCTTTTTTTGTTGCGATCTCCGCCGCCGGTGTTGAAGTCTTCGCCGTCAGTCGCCGCTGCCGGCGGGGTACTTGGTGTTGTCGCGGGCAGCGTTTGACGGTCTGTATCTCGAAGTGGAGGGCGGTTGGCGAAGCACGGTGGCGGTTGTCCGGTGAGGCGAACTCGATTTTGAATTTGGGTTTGTGTGTAGAAGGAAGGAGGAGACTGTGCGGGAGTGACAAAGGTTTCGAGATTTACTGTGCGAGAGGGGAAGCAAGAGAGTAGAAGAGGGAGGGAGAGATGGAAACCATGGAACCGTCTCTAATCTTCGACCGTCCTTTTGAGCATCAAGATTCATGCTGCCTGGCTGGGGTTTTTTTGTTTGCTAGCATCTTAACAGTCAGTCGGTGGGACGCTAGCATTTTTATTTTTATTTTAGTGTACTAACACTGGTAGTGCGGAAGTGAAGCCTCTACAGGCATGTGGATGCAGGCACAGGAGGCACGGAAGTGCAGGTTCTACAGGCACGTGGATGCAGGCACAGGAGGCATGGAAGTGAAGCTTGTACAGGCACGTGCGTGGTGCTTCTCGAGAACTGGTTCGGTATCTACCCTCTGGGTGTACAAAAGTGTGGTAGTAGAGGTCCGAACACTCAGTTGGAGAGGCACGGTTGTGAAGTCTGTAAAGCCACAGGGGTGTGGCACCACGGGGCATGTAAGAGTCACGGCAAGTGTCACGTGAGGCACGTGGATGTAGGAACGGGACCCACGGAACTGAAGGCACCACAGGCATGGACTTGCGGCTTCTCGAGGCACGGGTATCAACCCTGTGGATGCACAAGAGTGTGGTGGCAGAGGCATGTGTCGGAATGCTCGGTTACAGAGGCACGGTTGTGAAGTCTCAGGAGCCACGCGGGCATGGTAGCAGGACCACGTAAGAGTCACGACGCCTGTCACGTTAGGCATGTGGGTGCAGGCACAGAAGGCACAGAAGTGAAGCCACCACAGGCATGTACGTGGGGTTTCTCGAGTCACGGGTGTGGATTCTCTGGATGCACAAAAATGTGGTGGCAGAGGCATGGGTCCGAATACTCAGTTAGAGAACCATGGTTGTGAAGTCACGTGGGTGTGGCACTATGGGTACGTAAGAGTCATGACGCGTGTCACGTGAGGCACGTGGATACAGGTACGGGAGGCACGGAAGTAAAGCCACTGCAGGGACGGACATGAGGCACTTAATTTGAAAACAGTTACAATCAAGGGACAAGGGACATAAAAAATCTCGTGTAATTACCAGGTTTGAGCTCTCAGAATGCTCGCAGTGTTTGAATCTATTGAGGTATTCTAGTTAGTGATATGGCAGGTATAGTACGTTTAAGCACATATTGTCTGGCGAAAATTCCGTAGCGGGGAGCTGTAGCATTTCTATTAAATCTCATGTGTACGGTAGTTGAGTTTGTTAGACAAATTGATTTTGGCTAGTGGAAAACTCGGCTATTGTGGTGGCTAGGGTTGCTGTCCCTGGAAGTGAGAAATCACTACGATCTACCTCGAGGAATGTAATGGTATAGATTGATATTTACCTTCGATTGCTTGTGTGGGGCTTCTCGCCTCCATTGGTCTATTCTGTTGTTGCTCTTTTTTTGTTGCGATCTCCGCCGCCGGTGTTGAAGTCCTCACTTCGCCGCCGCCGGGTGGGAACTTTGTGTTGTTGCGGGCACCATTTGATGGTCTGTATCTCGAAGTGGAGGGCGGTTGGCAAAGCGCGGTGACGGTTGTGCGGTGAGGCGAACTCTACTTCGAATATGGGTTCGTGTGCAGAAGGGAGGAGGAGACCGTGTGTTAGTGCGGAAGGTTTCAAGATTTACTGTGGGAGAGAGGAAGCAAGAGAGTAGTAGAGGTGGGAGAGATGGAAATGGTGGAACCGTCTCTAATCTTCGACGGTCCGTTTGAGCATCAAGATTCGTGGCGCCTGGCTGTGGTTTTTTTTTTCTTTGCTATAGCATCTTAACAGTCGTGTGAGGCACGTGGATGCATGCGCCCGAGGCACGGAACTCCAGTCTCTACAGGCACGGACGTGGGGATTCTCGAGGCACTGGTATCAACCCTCTGGATGAACAAAAGTGTGGTGGCAGAGGCATATGTCCGAAGACTTAGTTAGAGTGGCACGGTTGTGAAGTATTTAGAGCTACGGGCTTGTGTCACCATGGGCACGTAAGAGTCATGGGTCCGCAAGTGTGGTAGTAGAGGCATGGGTCCGAAAGTGTGGTAGTAGAGGCATGGGTCCAAATACTTAGTTAGAGAGGATCGGTTGTGGGTGCACATGTGTGAAGTCTCTACAACCATGTTCGTGCGGTACCACAGGCATTGGTTCGAATAGACATTTAAATAGCCACTGTGTAAGGCACGGTTGTGTACGCACAAGAGGCACTGGAGTGAAGCCTGTGCACGCAGGGACGTGGGGCAGAGGCACGGGAGTGATGCCTGTACATGCAGGGACGTGGGGCAGAGGCATGGGTATCAACCCTCTGGAAGTACAAAAGTGCGGTAGCAGTGGCATGCGTCCGAATACCCAGTTAGAGAGGCACAGTTGTGAAGTCTGTGGAGTCATGGGCGTGTGGCCACACAAGCACGTAGAGGCACGGTGCATGTCACATGAGGCACGTGGATGCATGCACCCGAGGCACGGAAGTGAAGCCTCTATAAGCACGGACGTGGGGTTCTCGAGGCACTGCTACTATCAACGCTCTGGAAGTACAAAAGTGTGGTAGCAGTGGCATGCGTTCGAATACCCAGTTAGAGAGGCACACTTGTGAAGTGTCTGGAGTCACAGGCGTGTGGCACCACAAGCACGCAGAGGCACGGCGCATGTCACGTTAAGCACGTGGATGCATGCACCTGAGGCACGGAAGTGAAGCCTCTATAAGCACGGACGTGGGGTTCTCGGGGCATTGCTACTATCAACCCTCTGGATACACAAAAGTGTGGTAGCAGTGGCATGCGTCCGAATACCCATTTAGAGAGGCACAGTTGTGAAGTGCCTGGAGTCACGGGCGTGTGGCACCGCAAGCACGTAGAGGCACGGCGCATGTCACGTGAAGCACATGGATGCACGCATCTGAGGCACGGAAGTGACGCCTCTATAAGCACGGACATGTGGTTCTCGAGGCACTGCTACTATCAACCCTCTGGATACACAAAAGTGTGGTAGCAGTGGTGTGTGTCTGTCGGTGCAACAAACCCTGGGTCTGTTGCCCAGACCGTGCACAGGCCTAAAAGAGCAAGGTTGCAACATCCAAGTCCAGACCAAGCGAGGAGTACAGCTCTTTGGGGAAACAAAGGGCAGATCAAGAGGACCATGACAAGCTAAATGAGCAAGACACCACTAAGGAGAAACCTCCCTTGCTGGGCAGGCGAGCCTGGCGAGGACGAGGTGGCCCCGAAGTCAAGCCTCAAGACCGTCCCGGCAGGCCTGCCGGGCGCTACGGGGGCAAATTACACCGCCAAGGCTCCACCGCTCAACCTCACAGCGACGCAAGTCATCGATCGATGCGGTGTCAAACCCCCAAGTGACTAAGTGGCTGTTATTTGGCACGTGGCAGCCACTTCCTATGGAAATCACCTCCAAATGACACCCGTCCAAAGACGTGGCAAGCAGACAGACGAGGAGGTGGCCGAGCAGCCCAGCAAGGCTTGCCGGGCACGCCACGATGTGACACTAAGCGGTGCATTTAATGCACTCTGCTCTGACTGCAGAGTTAGGTACGATAGCACTGTTCGCTATCTAATCAGTACACAATGACTGATTTGCCACTGTGGTGACCCCTTGATCTATAAAAGGAGGGCCATGATCACCATAGAAAGGATTCGGACCCTTGTATACTCGTACGCGCGTAGCCGCCCTCGCCCCGAGGCAACCCTGCCGGGCAAGAGCGATGTGTTTCCACCACAACCCACCATCAATCCACCAAAGTAGGAGTAGGGTTTTATGCCTCGCGGCGACCCGAACCTGGGTAAAACTGCCCGTGTGATCTCTGCCGTGCTGCGCTACGTTCCTCCGCTCTTTGTGCAATGTGCTCATCCCCCATGCCGAACCACAAGGGGCTGATGGCCCCATAGGTGGCCGTGGTTTCCCACGACATCTTTGGTGTGCCAGGTAGGGGGAAGCGCTTGCGCGAACCCGAGAAGCGTATGCTGCATGTCATTATCTTCATCATCCTCACCATCTTCTTCATCGACGGCTCCATCGTCCATGGCGCCCAAGAAGAAGCCTGGTGCTGCAGCCCATCCGTCGACTTCGAAGGCCCCGTCGCACGCGGCCGCCGACGCCGCGGGGGCTACGGGGACGCACAGAGACATGGACGCTGTGGGGGACGTGGCCGGCGCAGGTGGCGTCGTCACCACCTCCCCTGCCACCGAAACAAGGGCGGAAGGCGCCGGGGAAGGACAGCACCAACAGCATCCCAGCGTCCACGCTCCACGAGGTACAGGTGGAGAAATCATTCCGTCTGCACCTCTCCGCCCAGCTGAAGGGAACAGCCGCAGCGATGGCACTCGCTCTAGGGCGAATCGCAACTCTCCGGCCGCTCCCGCTGCGGGCGCGGCCGCAGGGCGTGTGCCACTCTCGGAACGAGCTGCCCCAGCCGATGCTCCAAACGGAGCCGCTGGCCCTCAAGCGCCTCCACCTCGTCACCACGCCACCCCGGCGACGGGCTCACGACGATGAGAACACGGTGCAGCTACCACCGGCACCATGAGGAGCCAGGCGACGCTACGGTCTACGTCGTCATCCATGCCAAGCACTGCTTCGGAGGCTATGGCGTGGGCCCAGCTGCTGTTGAGATTTCCGCCGGCAGCCGATCAGATGGATGAGTGGAGAGCCACCATTCAAAGCCTGATTGGTTTCACCGAAGCGGGAGGATCACAGCGAGCTGGCCCGCCACGGCCTCCCTAGGCGACGACAATGGCCCGCGCTGCTGGCCGTGCCGAAGGGGCCACCCCCATGGTGCAGTCCCCTTCGCGGTAGCCTGCGCAGGGGCCACGGCTGGAGCCACGCGATCAAGAACCCGACAATGTCTTGATGGCTTCGTCCGGCCCTCGAGCACATCGAGACCAGCAGCAGGCCCAGGAAGACAGGCGAGGGGAAGGCGCGCGCGTCACCATCGAGCGGCGCCGCGACACCCACCACTAGTCTGATAGGCGCAATGGCCCTGACGTCGACGAGCCCACTCTCGGTGAAGGTGGGTACCTACCTTTCGAGGTTTGGTGCCCTGCCTTCACTCGTGAACTGCGGCAAGTCCGTTGGCCATCTACCCGCACATTCAAGCCAGAGATACCAGAGAAGTACGATGGGAGATTGAACCCGGCAGAGTTCCTGAGCATCTACATCATCGCTATTCAGGCTGCCGGGGGAAGAGATGAGAAGATGTTCGCTAACTACTTCCCTTTGGCACTCAAGCCAAATGTGAGGTCTTGGCTAATGCACCTGCCGGAGAACTCCATCTCAACTTGGGCCGACCTGTGCCATGAGTTTGTTGGGGCCTTTACGGGCAGCCATCAAGAACCAGGACAGCCCAGTGATCTGCAGCTCCTCCCACAGAAGGAAGGAGAAAGTCTGCGAAAGTACATGCAAAGGTTCAGTCCAGTGCACAGGAACATCCCAGATATCCACCCGGCAGCTGTGATAGCTGCATTCCATTACAACGTGCGCAACCGCTGAATACGTTCCAAAATGAACGTGCGTCTGCCCAAGACTGTGAATGAGTTATACACTCTGGTGGATAAGTGTGCTCGCATAGAGGAGGGAAGGCGACTTCCCGGTGAAGAGGATGGCGTCGACGTCGATTGAGACGATGACGACGACACCACCAGTCAGAAGAAGAAGTACAAGAAACGCAATAAGATGCGCAAGGAGAAAGTTGTGATGGCCGCCGAAGGATCAATCACACCTAGTACCGGTAAGAAGGCTAAGGCCGAGGCCCCCGGTAAGGAGGTTGCTGCGTGCACTGACTGCCGAGCGGCCGCGGCTGCCGAGAAGGCTGGGAAGGGTGATGGGCCGTACTGCAAGATCCATAGGACCAAGGGCCACGACCTTCAGGAGTGTCATCAGGTTAAGCAGCTCGTCAAGAAGCAGAGGGCTGAGTATGAGAAGCGTGATAAGGAGAAAAACCAGGATGGTGCTGGCAGGAAGGGCTGAGGCGGCGGAGTAAGTCGCCCCGTCAAGGCTCCTCAGTCCCAAGGGAAGCCCGCCAGAGGCCGTAAGAAGGAGGATTGCGATGATGAGAGTGATGGAGGAGATGAAGAGGAAACCAGTGAGCAGGAGTTCCAGAAAGCCACTGACGCCCTGTGCATTGACGGGGGTGCATCTCTGCACTCCTCTCACCGCCAACTTAAACAGTGGGCGTGTGAAGTCAATGCCGTGGAGCCAGCGGCAGATTCTCGGAAGCTGCTCAAGTGGTCCCGCACGCCCATCATCTTTGACGAAGAGGATCACCCTGACCGCACCACCGCGGTAGGGTGCTTGCCGTTGTTGGTCTCACCAACAATACGCAACCTCAGATTCACAAAGATGTTGGTTGACGGCGGGGCTGGGTTGAATCTGATATCTCCAAAGGTCATCAACAAACTTCAGATAGCAGACGAGGAGCTCAAGTTTACCGGCACGTTCTAAGGAATCTGTAGGAGATATGCCCTAGAGGCAGTAACAACCGTTATTTTGTATCTCCAAGTTTGTAATGAATGTTTATGTTCCATGCTATAACTGCTATGATTCTCGAGTCTGCAATAACACGAGGCTCGGAGGGAAACTCATATGCACGTGTGGTATAATAAACGGTAAAATGTATTCCTGGTCTTGCCTCTAAGACTGGCTCAAGTATTGCATGATGATCCTATTTTCCTGATCATGGGCATGGATGTGCTGGCAATTTTTGAGGTCACATTGTTAGTAGAACACTTGTGTTGAATCAACCCAGATTGATGTTATGCTATGAGTTTCTATCATTACAAGTTTATGGTTTTTAACACAGAGATAGTTAATGTTTGCATAATTCCTTAGACCATGGGAGTATCGAGTTCCTTCGTACTTGCTTTGTGAACTTTGGGGTTTGTTAAACATCATCCGTAACTGGGTGGCTATTACGGCGGCTTACGGGTTCACGGAAAAGTATGGCAAGTAACGAGATAGCTCAAGATTGGGATTTGCTCCTCCGACGATGGAGAGATATTCTCAGGCCCTCTCGGTGTTACGGTATCCATCATCGTCTGGCCAGACACCTTGTGATTTGATCACTGGGATGCCGAAAACACGGAAACGAGAAAAGAGAACAAAACCGGTAACGAGGTAACTTGCATAGTGGACAAATTTGTTGATCCACGGGGATGCAACAAATCTCACCTCGGGTGTTTGTGACATATCGCGAAGCAACAGGAATAGCACACAGCAACTGGAGGTTCACTCGAATATTCATTCGTGTGGGTATAGGGGTTAATATGTGTGTCCACGACTCCGATGTTGATCATTGATTGGAAGGGGTTCCGGGTCATGTCTATACATCACCGAACCTATAGGGTCACACGCTTAAGGGTCATCTATCTGCTGAATACTAGACAGGGAGTCTGAGAGAAAATCACCGAAAAAGTTTCGGACAGCGGAAAAGTTCCGCAGAGAGAACACCGGATGAGTTTCAGTGAAACTAAAAAGTTGTTTCGGGGTATTCCATTAAGTCAAATTGGTTTTGGGACGCCCCTGATAATTCTTGGAGGGTGCCAGAATTATTCTGGAAACTTTCTGGAATTTTCGAGGATAAAAACCGGAAATGTTTCGGAGCTGCCGGAACCGCTTCAGATGCTTTTTCGCAGATGAAATCACTAATCTGGAATTGTTCCAGAACGCGTTGAAAATTATTTTAGTGGGTACTAGAAATATTCTAAGCCCACATAAATATTTTCAGTTCGTACGGACGCTGAAAATTGTCATCGTGAATAGTGAAAGTGCTTTTTGGGAATTTTTATGGAAAGCACCTTTTGGGAATTTGCCCAAAAGGCTTCTAGAAGCCTTGGGCACTAAGGAAGCCCCCTTGGGGGGGCCCCCCCAAGGGGTGGCCGGCCATGGAGGGTGGAGCTCCATGGAGCTCCACATGGCACTCCTTTTTGCTTTATTCTTTATGTAAATGACATAAAGTGGGGGTACTTTTGGTATTTGTGAATGCCAACTTTACCCCTTGGTTTTCCTATAAATAGAGGAGAGTGGGCTGCCCACAAAGCTCATCCCTTGCTCTCATACACATGCCATGCATTATCTGGCTTCTTCTCTCCCTCCCACGAAAAGAGTTTCGTAGAGCCGAAAGGCTGTCTGGGTTCCGGCAGGAGCTAGTTCTGGACGGCGAAGCCCTGCCGGATAGCTGACACCGTATGTGTGCAACCCCATAGAGAGGTCGTAGTTTTGGTCTTTTGCCCGAGGGGCTGTTCGAGTGTCCTCCCGGAGGGCTGTCCGAGTCTCCGTTAGAGATTCGAGGGTCCTCCCGAAGGGCTGTCTGCGACATCGTCCGGGGGACTGTCCGACCGCCTCCAGAACGGCTGTCCGGCGAGGGAGTACATCCTCGCGGTTGGGAGGTTGTAAATCCTAGCTGCGGGGATCTGCACCAACGATCTCCACCGACTCTTCTTCCGCTGCGCTTCGAGTCGGTACGGATCAGATCAAACCTTGTATGCAGTCTCCATAGTGGCCCTGGGCGTGCTCGCTATACCGAAATTTTTTGTTTTCTGTCGCGTTCCCTAATACTGGCATCAAGAGCTGTGCTATGCATAGATGCAGGTTACGATCTAGAATACATGGAGATGTATGGGTATTGCATAATATAATTAGGTAGTAGATAAGATCTATTGCTGAAAATTATTTATGCGGGTGACAGATGAAATCTGTTACCCGATGTTCTTGTTGCTTCCCTAGAATTTGCGTTTGCTCAATCTCGAGACAGCATGGTGGAATTTGACAAAGTTCTGGCAATCCGTGATCCTGATTGATCATGGAAGTGCTATCAGTTCTTTGGGTTCTGCCATAGTCAAAAGAAAGTTGAAATTCACAGATGAAAGGGCATTGCAGATATGATCTGCATGGGGGTCATGCGTATGATGAAGTTTAGTATGGGGCTCGAGATTTAATTATCTCGTGTTTCATACACCCCGAGATGTTAATCTAGCGACTTGAATAATCATACTTGATGATAAAACGTTGGTAGCTGCGGTTTAAGTCAAAACCTTAGAAGCCACGTAAAATAAAATTTTGCATAAACCAATTAGAGGCGTCTAACTTGGTTTTGCAGGATGGTTTGCATGTGATGTGGTATAGCAAGTCTCATATTCAATTTGATTATGTATGAGATGACTATATGATGTAATTAACATGACCTGCGTGTCATGATTCGGCATGATGGCTGGAGCCATATGATTGCACTTTAATGACCTGCGTGTCAACCTTAAGTAATGCATTTAATTCTATCCGCTATGGAGATGGCGATATTATCTGATGCATCGACAAGGTGGTGGCAATCTTCGCGAAGGTGAACACCGACGCAAATGCCGAAGACGAAGAATACTTGACTTCTCCGTCAGAAGAGGCTATACCATATCATGCTATTATGAATTGCCTAAGATGTTTATCCCTCTTGATGCACCCTTCTTGATTGCGCGGTAGTCGCTTTTATTAGGGTGATCTCTCCCTTAAAATATCAAGTAGTTAGTGTTCTCCCAAGTGTAGCACCGTCACGGCACCTATCTCTTCGGGGTGTCACATGCTAACATGGGCACGAACGATTAGAGAAGTGTGAGGCGGGTGAGTTGAGACCTCGCAGCAAGATCACTTGGTTGTCTTGACGTTCAGGCATGAAAGTCATGAGCTCGGAACACACGCATCGAAAGATGAACAAGAGTCACATAGAGATGTGATTGGCAAGTTTGCCTAACGATTGAAGTTCTCGCCATCAGTGATGCTACCATCAATGGCGTTGAATTGAAATTTGTGTCTTGAATCACTCACAATCAATTATGAGAGATATTGATTTGAGTGGGAGCGCACTTTAGAATAAAACTGTTTATTCACTAGTGTAAATTTCATTATAAACAAAGTCTAAGTGAAACCTGTGTTTTCCGTTGTAGATCAAATGGCTCGCAACACCGCGTTCAACTTAGGCCCGTTGTTAGAGAAAGAGAAGTTAACTGTGACTGGAAACAACTATGCGGACTGGGTCCGCAACCTGAGGATTGTCCTCAGGAGCGCTAAGAAACTGTATGTGCTTGAAAATGCTCTTCCAGCTAAACCGGCGGCTGAGGCCTCGGAAGATGAACAAAATGTCTGCGCCACTAAGGATGATGATCACAACTTAGTGCAGTGCCTCATGCTAGCTTGCATGTGTACAGACCTTCAAAAACGTTTTGAATTCCATAAACCCCGTGATATGATCCGGGAATTGGATGCTCTGTACAAGGAAACCGCAAAGTCTGAACGATTTGATATCATGAAGGCTTTGATGGATTGCAAGATGGCTGAGGGTAGTTCAGTTGGCGAACACGTGGTCAAAATGATTGGCTATGCTGAAAGGCTTAAAACCCTGGAATTTCCACTACCACCTGGCCATACGATGGACATGTTGCTTTCTTCACTCCCTCCGTCTTACGACGGTTTTGTATTAAACTACAACATGAGTGGGATGGAGAAGGAACCAGAAGAGGTGCTCGCCATGCTGAAAACTGCAGAAGGAGGACTGCGGAAAAATCGCAAGCAAGTGTTGCTTGTGAATAAAACCGCCAGTTTCAAAAAGAAGAAAGGCAAGCCAAAGAAGGGCAAGGGCGCCGGTAAGACCGGCTCCCAAAGCAACTCTAAGGGTGGAGCCAAGAATGAAACTGAGTGCTTCTACTGCAAGGGCACAGGACACTGGAAGAGAAACTGCAAGAAGTATCTGGAAGATAAGAAGTCCGGGAAAACCGGAAAAGGTATAATTGTTATACAAGTTAATGTCATTGACATTTTGCTTGCTAGCGAAAATTCTAAGTCTTGGGTATTTGATACCAGATCGGTTGCTCACATTTGCAACTCGATACAGGGGCTTCAGAAGGTGCGCAAGCTGGCAAAGAATGAAGTCGTGATGCGCGTCGGGAACGGCGCTGGGATCGCCGCTCAAGCCGTCGGCATTATGCCTCTACGTCTCCCTTCAGGATTTATCTTAGAACTAAGTAACTGTTATTTTGTTCCACTGTTGTGTAGAAACATTATCTCCGGATCATGTTTAGTACATGATGGGTATTCGTACAAGTCTGAGAACAATGGTTGTTCACTTTATTGTAAGGATATGTTTTATGGATTTGCACCCATTGTTGGGGGCCTTTTCATACTAAATCTTGAATGTGGAAATGATATCTTTAACGTGAATGCTAAACGCCTTAAGAAGGCTGATACCACCACCACTTTCATGTGGCACTGTCGGCTTGGCCACATCGGAAAGAAACGCATGAAAAGACTCCATAAAGATGGAGTTTTACCGTCTTTTGATTTTGAATCATTTGACACATGTGAAGCTTGCTTGATGGGGAAAATGACCAAGACGCCGTTCACGGGTCATCCTGAAAGGGCGGGTGAATTATTGGAAATAATACATAGTGATGTATGTGGTCCAATGAACACAGCCGCACGGGGTGGGTATTTCTACTTCGTGACTTTTACTGATGATTTAAGTCGGTATGGCTATATCTACTTAATGAAGCATAAGTCGGAAACCTTTGAAAGGTTCAAAGAATTTCAGAATGAGGTAGAAAATCATCGTGACAAAAAGATTAAGTTTCTGCGGTTTGATCGCGGAGGCGAGTATCTTAGTCATGAGTTTGGCCAACATCTGAGTGAACGTGGAATCGTTTCACAGCTTACGCCTCCCGGAACTCCACAGCGAAACAGAGTATCGGAAAGACGTAACCGAACCCTGTTGGACATGGTAAGGTCGATGATGTCCCTTACAAATCTTCCGATATCTTTTTGGGGTCACGCACTAGAAACTGCCGCTTATACACTAAACAAAGCACCGTCAAAATCTGTTGAGACGACGCCATATGAGTTATGGTATGGGAAGAAACCCAGTGTGTCGCATCTCAAGATTTGGGGTTGTGAAGCATATGTAAAACGTTTACAGCCTCAAAAACTCGATCCCAGATCAGACAAATGTTACTTTGTAGGTTATCCAAAGGAAACCTTTGGGTATTCCTTCTACCACCCATCCGAGGGCAAAGTGTTTGTCGCAAAAACCGGAAGCTTTCTCGAGAAAGAATTTCTCACTAAAGAAGTGAGTGGGAGGACAGTACAACTTAATGAGATTAGTGAATCTTCGGCAACCATTGATATGGCTAAGGAACCGGAAGAGATTCCGCTAATTATCCCTACAACTGAGCCGGAAGTTATCGCATATGATGCGGGGACTTCAAACAATGTTGTAACTGAACCGCGCAGATCAGGCAGGGCTATCCAGCCACCTGAGTGGTTTCATAATGAAATCTTCATTCTTGAAGACGCTGAACCTGCGCACTACAAGGAAGCGATGGCGGGGCCCAGCTCAAAGGAATGGCACGAGGCCATGAGATCCGAAATGGAATCCATGTACGAAAACCAAGTTTGGAACTTGGAAGAACTTCCAGAAGGCGTAAAGCCGATTGGTGGTAAATGGATTTTCAAAAAGAAGACGGACGCGGATGGTAACATTACTATCCACAAAGCTAGACTTGTCGCGAAAGGGTTCACGCAAGTTCTAGGAGTGGACTACGACGAGACTTTCTCGCCCGTAGCTATGCTTAGGTCTGTTCGGATATTGCTAGCAATTGCTGCTTATTTCGACTATGAAATATGGCAGATGGATGTCAAAACGGCTTTCCTAAATGGAAACCTCAAAGAGGATGTATACATGATACAACCGGAAGGTTTTGTCATTCATGAGGATGCTGGAAAGGTATGTAAACTTCAGAAAGCCATTTATGGTCTGAAGCAAGCATCAAGGAGCTGGAACATTCATTTTGATGAAGTGGTCAAAGAGTTTGGCTTCATCAGGAATGACGAAGAATCTTGTGTTTACAAGAAGTTTAGTGGGAGCGCAAAAGCATTTCTAATCTTGTATGTGGATGACATATTATTGATTGGAAATGACATGAATTTTCTTAGCGAAATAAAAGAATCATTGAAGAAAAGGTTTTCAATGAAAGACTTAGGCGAAGCTGTTAGAAATATGCCCTAGAGGCAATAATAAAATGGTTATTATTATATTTCCTTGTTCATGATAATTGTCTGTTATTCATGCTATAATTGTGTTATCCGGAAATTGTAATACATGTGTGAATACATAGACCACATCATGTCCCTAGTAAGCCTCTAGTTGACTAGCTCGTTGATCAATAGATGGTTACGGTTTCCTGACCATGGACATTGGATGTCATTGATAACGGGATCACATCATTAGGAGAATGATGTGATGGACAAGACCCAATCCTAAGCCTAGCACTAGATCGTGTAGTTCGTTTGCTAAAGCTTTTCCAATGTCAAGTAACTTTTCCTTAGACCATGAGATTGTGCAACTCCCGGATACCGTAGGAGTGCTTTGGGTGTACCAAACGTCACAACGTAACTGGGTGGCTATAAAGGTGCACTACGGGTATCTCCGAAAGTGTCTGTTGGGTTGGCACGAATCAAGAATGGGATTTGTCACTCCGTGTGACGGAGAGGTACCTCTGGGCCCACTCGGTAGGACATCATCATAATGAGCTCAATGTGATCAAGGAGTTGTTCACAGGATGATGTATTACGGAAACAAGTAAAGAGACTTGCCGGTAACGAGATTGAACAAGGTATCGGTATACCGACGATCGAATCTCGGGCAAGTATCGTACCGATAGACAAAGGGAATTGCGTACGGGATTGATTGAATCCTCGACATCATGGTTCATCTGATGAGATCATCGAGGAGCATGTGGGAGCCAACATGGGTATCCAGATCCCGCTGTTGGTTATTGACCGGAGAGTCGTCTCGGTCATGTCTGCGTGTCTCCCGAACCCGTAGGGTCTACACACTTAAGGTTCGGTGACGCTAGGGTTGTAGAGATATTAGTATGCGGTAACCCGAAAGTTGTTCGGAGTCCCGGATGAGATCCCGGACGTCACGAGGAGTTCCGGAATGGTCCGGAGGTAAAGAATTGTATATAGGAAGTCCAGTTTCGGCCACCGGGAAGGTTTCGGGGGCAATCGGTATTGTACCGGGACCACCGGAAGGGTCCCGGGGGTCCACCGGGTGGGGCCACCTATCCCGGAGGGCCCCATGGGCTGAAGTGGGAAGGGAACCAGCCCCTGGTGGGCTGGTGCGCCCCCCTATGGGCCTCCCCTGCGCCTAGGGTTGGGAACCCTAGGGGTGGGGGGCGCCTCCACCTGGCTTGGGGGGCAAGCCACCCCCTTGGCCGCCGCCCCTCCCCTCAGATTGGATCTGAGGGGGCCGGCCCCCTCTCCCCTTCCCCCTATAAATAGTGGAGGGGTGGGAGGGAGGACACACCCCAGCCCCTGGCGCCTCCCTCTCCTCCCGTGACACCTCTCCCTCTCGTTGGTGCTTGGTGAAGCCCTGCCGAGATCCCGCTGCTTCCACCACCACGCCGTCGTGCTGCTGGATCCTCATCAACCTCTCCTTCCCCCTTGCTGGATCAAGAAGGAGGAGACGTCTCTCCCAACCGCACGTGTGTTGAACACGGAGGTGCCGTCCGTTCGGCGCTCGGTCATCGGTGATTTGGATCACGACGAGTACGACTCCATCAACCCCGTTCTCTTGAACGCTTCCGCTCGCGATCTACAAGGGTATGTAGATGCACTCCCCTCTCTCGTTGCTAGATGACTCCATAGATTGATCTTGGTGATGCGTAGAAAATTTTAAAATTCTGCTACGATCCCCAACAGTGGCATCATGAGCCAGGTTTATGCGTAGTATCTTGCACGAGTAGAACACAAAGTAGTTGTGGGCGTCGATTTGTCAATCTTCTTGCCGTTACTAGTCTTATCTTGATTCGGCGGCACTGTGGGATGAAGCGGCCCGGACCGACCTTACACGTACGCTTACGTGAGACAGGTTCCACCGACTGACATGCACTAGTTGCATAAGGTGGCTAGCGGGTGTCTGTCTCTCCCACTTTAGTCGGATCGGATTCGATGAACAGGGTCCTTATGAAGGGTAAATAGAAATTGGCATATCACGTTGTGGTTTTGGCGTAGCTAAGAAACGTTCTTGCTAGAAACCTATAGCAGCCACATAAAAACTTGCAACAACAATTAGAGGACGTCTAACTTGTTTTTGCAGCAAGTGCTTTGTGATGTGATATGGCCAAAGGATGTGATGAATGATATATGTGATGTATGAGATGATCATGTTCTTGTAATAGGAATCACGACTTGCATGTCGATGAGTATGACAACCGGCAGGAGCCATAGGAGTTGTCTTAATTTATTATATGACCTGCGTGTCATTGAAATTCGCCATGTAATTACTTTACTTTATTGCTAACCGTTAGCCGTAGTAGTAGAAGTAATAGTTGGCGAGACAACTTCATGAAGACACGATGATGGAGATCATGATGATGGAGATCATGGTGTCATGCCGGTGACGATGATGATCATGGAGCCCCGAAGATGGAGATCAAAAGGAGCGAAGTGATAATGGCCATATCATGTCACTATTTTGATTGCATGTGATGTTTATCATGTTTTTGCATCTTATTTGCTTAAAACGACGGTATCATATAAGATGATCCCTCACTAAAATTTCAAGAAAGTGTTCCCCCTAACTGTGCACCGTTGCGAAGGTTCGTTGTTTCGAAGCACTACGTGTTGATCGGGTGTGATAGATTCTAACGTTCGAATACAACGGGTGTAAGCCAGATTTACACAGCAATACACTTAGGTTGACTTGACGAGCCTAGCATGTACAGACATGGCCTCGGAACACAAGAGACCGAAAGGTCGGACATGAGTCGTATAGAAGATACGATCAACATAGAGATGTTCACCGTTGATGACTAGTCCGTCTCACGTGATGATCGGACACGGCCTAGTCGATTCGGATCATGTATCACTTAGATGACAAGAGGGATGTCTATCTGAGTGGGAGTTCATTACATAATTTGATTAGATGAACTTAATTGTCATGAACTTAGTCTAAATGTTACATATCTACCTTGTAGATCAAATGGCCAACGCTAATGTTACCCTCAACTTCAACGCGTTCCTAGAGAAAAACAAGCTGAAAGACGATGGTAGCAACTATGCGGACTGGGTCCGTAACTTGAGGATTATCCTCATAGCTGCCAAGAAATCATATGTCCTTGAAGCACCGTTAGGTGGCCCACCTGCTCTCCCAGCACTGCCAGACGATTTGAACGTTTGGCAGACACGCACCGATGATTACTCCTTCGTTCAGTGCGGCATGCTCTTCAGCTTAGAACCGGGGCTCCAAAAGCGTTTTGAGCATCACGGAGCATATGAGATGTTCGAAGAGCTGAAAATGGTTTTCCAAGCTCATGCCCGGATCGAGAGATATGAAGTCTCCGATAAGTTCTACAGCTGTAAGATGGAGGAAAATAATTCTGTCAGCGAGCACATACTCAAAATGTCTGGGTTGCACAGCCGCTTGTCTCAGCTGGGGATTAATCTCCCGGATGACGCGGTCATTGACAGAATCCTCCAGTCGCTTCCACCTAGCTACAAGAGCTTTGTGATGAACTTCAACATGCAGGGGATGGAAAAGACCATTCCGGAGGTATATGCGATGCTGAAGTCAGCGGAGGCAGAGATCAGAAAAGGAACATCAAGTGTTGATGGTGAATAAAACCACTAAGTTCAAGAAGGGCAAGGGTAAGAAGAACTTCAAGAAGGACGGCAAGGGAGTTGCCGCGCCCGGTAAGCCAGCTGCCGGGAAGAAGTCAAAGAATGGACCCAAGCCTGAGACTGAGTGCTTTTATTGCAAGGGAACCGGTCACTGGAAGCGGAATTGCCCCAAGTACTTAGCAGATAAGAAGGCCGGCAATACCAAAGGTATATGTGATATACATGTAATTGATGTGTACCTTACCAGCACTCGTAGTAGTTCCTGGGTATTTGATACCGGTGCGGTTGCTCATATTTGTAACTCAAAGCAGGAACTGCGGAATCAGCGTAGACTGGCAAAGGACGAGGTGACGATGCGCGTCGGGAATGGTTCCAAGGTCGATGTGATCGCCGTCGGCACGCTACCTCTGCATCTACCTACGGGATTAGTTTTAAACCTCAATAATTGTTATTTAGTGCCAGCTTTGAGCATGAACATTGTATCTGGATCTCGCTTAATGCGAGATGGCTACTCATTTAAATCTGAGAATAATGGTTGTTCTATTTATATGAGAGAAATGTTTTATGGTCATGCCCCGCTGGTGAATGGTTTATTTTTATTGAATCTCGAACGTGATGTTACACATGTTTATAATGTGAATGCCAAGAAATGCAAGGTTGATAACGATAGTCCCACATACTTGTGGCACTGCCGCCTTGGTCATATCGGTGTTAAACGCATGAAGAAACTCCATGCAGATGGACTTTTGGAGTCTCTTGATTATGAATCATTTGACAGATGCGAACCATGCCTCTTGGGCAAGATGACCAAGACTCCGTTCTCCGGAACAATGGAGCGAGCAACCAACTTATTGGAGATCATACATACTGATGTGTGTGGTCCAATGAGTGTTGAGGCTCGCGGTGGTTATCGTTATGTTCTCACCCTCACCGATGATTTGAGTAGATATGGGTATGTCTACTTGATGAAGCACAAGTCTGAGACCTTTGAAAAGTTCAAGGAATTTCAGAATGAGGTTGAGAATCAACGTGACAAGAAAATAAAGTTCTTGCGATCAGATCGTGGAGGAGAATATTTGAGTCATGAATTTGGCACGCACTTAAGGAAATGTGGAATTGTTTCACAACTCACGCCGCCTGGAACACCTCAGCGTAACGGTGTGTCCGAACGTCGTAATCGCACTCTATTGGATATGGTGCGATCTATGATGTCTCTTACTGATCTACCGCTATCCTTTTGGGGTTATGCTTTAGAGACTGCCGCATTCACTTTAAATAGGGCACCGTCAAAATCCGTTGAGACGACACCGTATGAATTATGGTTTGGGAAGAAACCTAAGCTGTCGTTTCTGAAAGTTTGGGGATGCGATGCTTATGTGAAGAAACTTCAACCAGAGAAGCTCGAACCCAAGTCGGAAAAATGCGTATTCATAGGATACCCTAAGGAAACTATTGGGTATACCTTCTACCTAAGATCCGAGGGCAAGATCTTTGTTGCCAGGAATGGATCCTTTCTAGAGAAAGAGTTTCTCTCGAAAGAAGTAAGTGGGAGGAAAGTGGAGCTTGATGAGATGACCCTCGAACTGGAGAGTAGCGCAGCACAGGAAAATGTTTCTGTGGAGCCTGCACCGGCTAGAGAGGAAGTTAATGATAATGATCATGATCAAGCTACCACTGAACTTCGAAGGTCCACAAGGACGTTCCGCACCAGAGTGGTACGGCAATCCTGTCCTGGAAATCATGTTGTTAGACAACAGTGAACCTTCGAACTATGAAGAAGCGATGGCGGGCCCGGATTCCGACAAATGGCTTGAAGCCATGAAATCCGAGATAGGATCCATGTATGAAAACGAAGTATGGACTTTGACTGACTTGCCCGATGATCGGCAAGCCATAGAAAATAAATGGATCTTTAAGAAGAAGACTGACGCGGATGGTAATGTGACCATCTATAAGGCTCGGCTTGTCGCTAAGGGTTATCGACAAGTTCAAGGGGTTGACTACGATGAGACTTTCTCACCCGTAGCGAAGCTGAAATCCGTCAGAATCATGTTAGCAATTGCCGCATACTATGATTATGAGATATGGCAAATGGACGTCAAAACGGCATTCCTTAATGGTTTTCTTAAGGAAGAGTTGTATATGATACAACCGGAAGGTTTTGTCGACCCTGAGAATGCTGACAAGGTATGCAAGCTCCAGCGCTCAATCTATGGGCTGGTGCAAGCATCTCGGAGTTGGAACATTCGCTTTGACGAGATGATCAAAGCGTTTGGGTTCACACAGACTTATGGAGAAGCCTGTGTTTACAAGAAAGTGAGTGGGATCTCTGTAGCATTTCTCATATTATATGTGGATGACATACTGCTGATGGGAAATGATATAGAATTCTTGGAAAGTATAAAGGCCTACTTGAATAAGTGTTTTTCAATGAAGGACCTTGGAGAAGCTGCTTATATATTAGGCATCAAGATCTATAGAGATAGATCGAGACGCCTCATAGGTCTTTCGCAAAGCACATACCTTGATAAGATATTGAAGAAGTTCAATATGGATCAGTCCAAGAAGGGGTTCTTGCCTGTATTGCAAGGTGTGAAATTGAGCTCGGCTCAATGCCCGACCACGGCAAAAGATATAGAAGAGATGAGTGTCATCCCCTATGCCTCAGCCATAGGGTCTATTATGTATGCCATGCTGTGTACCAGACCTGATGTAAACCTTGCTGTAAGTTTGGTAGGTAGGTACGAAAGTAATCCCGGCAAGGAACACTGGACAGCGGTCAAGAACATCCTGAAGTACCTGAAAAGGACTAAGGATATGTTTCTCGTATATGGAGGTGACGAAGAGCTCGTCGTAAAGGGTTACGTCGACGCTAGCTTCGACACAGATCCGGATGACTCCAAGTCACAAACCGGATACGTGTATATTTTGAATGGTGGAGCGGTAAGCTGGTGCAGTTGCAAGCAAAGCGTCGTGGCGGGATCTACATGCGAAGCGGAGTACATAGCAGCCTCGGAGGCAGCACACGAAGCAGTATGGATGAAGGAGTTCATCACCGACCTAGGAGTCATTCCAAATGCGTCGGGTCCAATGGCTCTCTTCTGTGATAACACTGGAGCTATTGCCCTTGCCAAGGAGCCCAGGTTTCACAAGAAGACCAGGCATATCAAGCGTCGCTTCAACTCCATACGTGAACATGTTCAAGATGGAGACTTAGATATTTGTAAAGTGCACACGGATTTGAATGTAGCAGATCCGTTGACTAAACCTCTTTCACGAGCAAAACATGATCAACACCAGAACTCTATGGGTGTTCGATTCATCACAATGTAACTAGATTATTGACTCTAGTGCAAGTGGGAGACTGTTGGAAATATGCCCTAGAGGCAATAATAAAATGGTTATTATTATATTTCCTTGTTCATGATAATTGTCTGTTATTCATGCTATAATTGTGTTATCCGGAAATCGTAATACATGTGTGAATACATAGACCACATCATGTCCCTAGTAAGCCTCTAGTTGACTAGCTCGTTGATCAATAGATGGTTACGGTTTCCTGACCATGGACATTGGATGTCATTGATAACGGGATCACATCATTAGGAGAATGATGTGATGGACAAGACCCAATCCTAAGCCTAGCACTAGATCGTGTAGTTCGTTTGCTAAAGCTTTTCCAATGTCAAGTAACTTTTCCTTAGACCATGAGATTGTGCAACTCCCGGATACCGTAGGAGTGCTTTGGGTGTACCAAACGTCACAACGTAACTGGGTGGCTATAAAGGTGCACTACGGGTATCTCCGAAAGTGTCTGTTGGGTTGGCACGAATCGAGAATGGGATTTGTCACTCCGTGTGACGGAGAGGTACCTCTGGGCCCACTCGGTAGGACATCATCATAATGAGCTCAATGTGATCAAGGAGTTGTTCACAGGATGATGTGTTACAGAAACGAGTAAAGAGACTTGCCGGTAACGAGATTGAACAAGGTATCGGTATACCGACGATCGAATCTCGGGCAAGTATCGTACCGATAGACAAAGGGAATTGCGTACGGGATTGATTGAATCCTCGACATCGTGGTTCATCCGATGAGATCATCGAGGAGCATGTGGGAGCCAACATGGGTATCCAGATCCCGCTGTTGGTTATTGACCGGAGAGTCGTCTCGGTCATGTCTGCGTGTCTCCCGAACCCGTAGGGTCTACACACTTAAGGTTCGGTGACGCTAGGGTTTTAGAGATATTAGTATGCGGTAACCCAAAAGTTGTTCGGAGTCCCGGATGAGATCCCGGACGTCACGAGGAGTTCCGGAATGGTCCGGAGGTAAAGAATTGTATATAGGAAGTCCAGTTTCGGCCACCGGGAAGGTTTCGGGGGTAATCGGTATTGTACCGGGACCACCGGAAGGGTCCCGGGGGTCCACCGGGTGGGGCCACCTATCCCGGAGGGCCCCATGGGCTGAAGTGGGAAGGGAACCAGCCCCTGGTGGGCTGGTGCGCCCCCCTATGGGCCTCCCCTGCGCCTAGGGTTGGGAACCCTAGGGGTGGGGGGCGCCTCCACCTGGCTTGGGGGGCAAGCCACCCCCTTGGCCGCCGCCCCTCCCCTCAGATTGGATCTGAGGGGGCCGGCCCCCTCTCCCCTTACCCCTATAAATAGTGGAGGGGTGGGAGGGAGGACACACCCCAGCCCCTGGCGCCTCCCTCTCCTCCCGTGACACCTCTCCCTCTCGTTGGTGCTTGGTGAAGCCCTGCCGAGATCCCGCTGCTTCCACCACCACGCCGTCGTGCTGCTGGATCCTCATCAACCTCTCCTTCCCCCTTGCTGGATCAAGAAGGAGGAGACGTCTCTCCCAACCGTACGTGTGTTGAACACGGAGGTGCCGTCCGTTCGGCGCTCGGTCATCGGTGAGTTGGATCACGACGAGTACGACTCCATCAACCCCGTTCTCTTGAACGCTTTCGCTCGCGATCTACAAAGGTATGTAGATGCACTCCCCTCTCTCTCGTTGCTAGATGACTCCATAGATTGATCTTGGTGATGCGTAGAAAATTTTAAAATTCTGCTACGATCCCCAACAGAAGCGGCATATGTATTGGGCATCAGAATCTATAGAGATAGATCAAAACGCCTGATAGCGCTTAGCCAAAGCACGTACATTGACAAGGTGTTGAAAAGGTTCAACATGGAGAACTCCAAGAAAGGCCTACTCCCCATGTCACCTGGCACAGTGCTTTGCAAGAATCAGAGTCCTCGAACTCTCGATGAGCGAGTACAAATGAATGATGTTCCATATGCCTCGGCAGTTGGTTCTATTATGTATGCCATGCTATGTACAAGACCGGATGTTTCCTATGCGCTAAGTGTTAGCAGCCGGTACCAAAGTGATCCAGGATTGGAACACTGGGCCGCAGTCAAGGATATTCTTAAGTACCTCAGACGGACCAAGGATTTACTCCTTGTGTACGGGGGTGATGAAGAGCTCATTGTAAGTGGTTACACTGATGCAGGCTTCATGACTGACCCAGATGACTTCAAATCTCAATCAGGCTATGTTTTCATATTGAACGGTGGCGCAGTTGATTGGAAAAGTTCCAAACAAAAGACTGTGGTGGATTCTACGACGGAGGCGGAGTATGTTGCAGCTTCAGAAGCCTCCAAGGAGGCGGTATGGATCAAGCAATTTCTTGAAGACCTTGGTGTGGTTCCAAGTGCTCTGGACCCGGTGGAGATCTATTGTGATAATAGTGGCGCCGTGGCTCACGCAAGGGAGCCAAGTTCGCACCAAAAGACAAGACATATTCAACGCAAATATAAACTCATTCGACATCATGTTGAAGAGGGTTTAGTGAAAGTACGCAAAGTTCACACGGATCTGAATGTGTCAGACCCGATGACGAAGCCTCTACCACGAGCAAAGTATGAGCAACACTGGATAGCCATTGGTGTTAGGGAAGCCATGTAACTGGGTTATGACTCTAGTGCAAGTGGGAGTCTGTAGGAGATATGCCCTAGAGGCAGTAACAACCGTTATTTTGTATCTCCAAGTTTGTAATGAATGTTTATGTTCCATGCTATAACTGCTATGATTCTCGAGTCTGCAATAACACGAGGCTCAGAGGGAAACTCATATGCACGTGTGGTATAATAAACGGTAAAATGTATTCCTGGTCTTGCCTCTAAGACTGGCTCAAGTATTGCATGATGATCCTGTTTTCCTGATCATGGGCATGGATGTGCTGGCAATTTTTGAGGTCACATTGTTAGTAGAACACTTGTGTTGAATCAACCCAGATTGATGTTATGCTATGAGTTTCTATCGTTACAAGTTTATGGTTTTTAACACAGAGATAGTTAATGTTTGCATAATTCCTTAGACCATGAGAGTATCGAGTTCCTTCGTACTTGCTTTGTGAACTTTGGGGTTTGTTAAACGTCATCCGTAACTGGGTGGCTATTACGGCGGCTTACGGGTTCACGGAAAAGTATGGCAAGTAACGAGATAGCTCAAGATTGGGATTTGCTCCTCCGACAATGGAGAGATATTCTCGGGCCCTCTCGGTGTTACGGTATCCATCATCGTCTGGCCAGACACCTTGTGATTTGATCACTGGGATGCCGAAAACACGGAAACGAGAAAAGAGAACAAAACCGGTAACGAGGTAACTTGCATAGTGGACAAATTTGTTGATCCACGGGGATGCAATAAATCTCACCTCGGGTGTTTGTGACATATCGCGAAGCAACAGGAATAGCACACAGCAACTGGAGGTTCACTCGAATATTCATTCGTGTGGGTATAGGGGTTAATATGGGTGTCCACAGCTCCGATGTTGATCATTGATCGGAAGGGGTTCCGGGTCATGTCTATACTTCACCGAACCTATAGGGTCACACGCTTAAGGGTCATCTATCTGCTGAATACTAGACAGGGAGTCTGAGAGAAAATCACCGAAAAAGTTTCGGACACCGAAAAAGTTTCGGACAGCGGAAAAGTTCCGCAGAGAGAACACCGGATGAGTTTCGGTGAAACTGAAAAGTTGTTTCGGGGTATTCCATTAAGTCAAATTGGTTTCGGGACGCCCCTGATAATTCTTGGAGGGTGCCAGAATTATTCTGGAAACTTTCTGGAATTTTCGGGGATAAAAACCGGAAATGTTTCGGAGCTGCCGGAACCGCTTCAGATGCTTTTTCGCAGATGAAATCACTAATCTGGAATTGTTCCAGAACGCGTTGAAAATTATTTTAGTGGGTACTAGAAATATTCTAAGCCCACATAAATATTTTCAGTTCGTACGGACGCTGAAAATTGTCATCATGAATAGTGAAAGTGCTTTTTGGGAATTTTTATGGAAAGCACCTTTTGGGAATTTTCCCAAAAGGCTTCTAGAAGCCTTGGGCACTAAGGAAGCCCCCTTGGGGGGGCCCCCCAAGGGGTGGCCGGCCATGGAGGGTGGAGCTCCATGGAGCTCCACATGGCACTCCTTTTTGCTTTATTCTTTATGTAAATGACATAAAGTAGGGGTACTTTTGGTATTTGTGAATGCCAACTTTACCCCTTGGTTTTCCTATAAATAGAGGAGAGTGGGCTGCCCACAAAGCTCATCCCTTTCTCTCATACACATGACATGCATTATCTGGCTTCTTCTCTCCCTCCCACGAAAAGAGTTTCGTAGAGCCGAAAGGCTGTCTGGGTTCCGGCAGGAGCTAGTTCTGGACGGCGAAGCCCTGCCGGATAGCTGACATCGTATGTGTGCAACCCCATAGAGAGGTCGTAGTTTCGGTCTTTTGCCCGAGGGGCTGTTCGAGTGTCCTCCCGGAGGGCTGTCCGAGTCTCCGTTCGAGTTTCGAGGGTCCTCCCGAAGGACTGTCTGCGACATCGTCCGGGGGACTGTCCGACCGCCTCCCGAAAGGCTGTCCGGCGAGGGAGTACATCCTCGCGGTTGGGAGGTTGTAAATCCTAGCTGCGGGGATCTGCACCAACGATCTCCACCGACTCTTCTTCCGCTGCGCTTCGAGTCGGTACGGATCAGATCAAACCTTGTATGCAGTCTCCATAGTGGTCCTGGGCGTGCTCGCTATACCAAAATTTTTGTTTTCTGTGACATTCCTAACAGAATCAACCCCGACAGGAGTCGTCCTAAGGGAAAGATCACGCTGCCGGTGACGTTCGGAGGGGAGTTAAACTACCGGACTGAGAAGATCGTGTTTGACGTGGTTGACCTCCCCTTGTCGTACAACGGAATCCTTGGTCGCCCAGCTTTGGCCAAGTTCATGGCAGCATCCCACTATGCCTACAACACCTTGAAGATGCCAGGGCCGATAGGAGTCATTTCCATTCCGTCAGATCAGAAGGATGCAGTTATATGCGTGGACAAGATGTACCGGGAGGCAGTTGCGGCAGAGGCCACGGAGGCCACTGCTCCCACCAAGGAAAGTAAGAAAATGAAGAGAGCTAGCAAGGATGCCAGCAAGGAATCCAGGAAGCGTGCCTCTCCGGAGTGTGCTGTGCCTGTTGATGACTTGCCGGAGAGTTCCAATAGCAAGAGATCCAAAGCTGTTGCACCTGCTGTGAAGAAGGTCCCGGCAGGGCTGGCTGGCGCTGACGGTACCTTTACTATCAGTGCCACCCTTAATGACAAATAGGAAAGCACGCTCATTGCCTTCCTGCGGGCGAATATCGATGTGTTTGCCTGGCAACCATTTGATATCCCCGGTGTTCCCAGGGAGGTAATCGAGCACCACCTTGCTGTTTGCCCGCATGTCCAGCCCGTCAAGCAGAAGGTCCAGAAGCAAGCTTTGGAGCGGCAACAGTTTATTGCCGAGGAGATCAAGAAGCTTGAAGCAGCTGGTTTGGTTAGGGGAGTGTTGCATCCCACATGGTTAGCAAATCCAGTGGTGGTGCGCAAGGCGAATGGGAAATGGAGGCTTTGCATAGACTTCACAGATCTAAACAAGGCATGCCCGAAGGACCCGTTCCCCTTGCCGCGCATCGACCAGATTGTGGATTTCACTTCCGGGTGTGACCTGCTTTCCTTTGTGGATGCCTACTCCGGATACCACCAGATCTTCATGTCCAAGGAAGACGAAGAGAAGACCACATTAATAACCCCTTGTGGCACGTACTGCTTTGTACAGATGCCCATCGGGTTAAAGAGCGCCGGATCCACTTTTACAAGAGCAGTATAGATTGTCTTTGAATCCCAGCTGCACAGAAACATTGAAGCTTACATGGATGATATTGTGGTCAAGACCAAGGATAGATCAACCCTCATCCAGGATTTGGAAGAAACCTTTGCTAATCTGCGCTGGATCAACTTGAAGCTGAACCCAGAGAAGTGTGTGTTTGGAGTTCCCTCCGGCAAGCTACTTGGCTTCTTTGTGTCTCATCGAGGGATAGAGGCCAACCCCGACAAGATAAAGGCTATCGAGCAAATTCAAGCACCCAAGACAGTCAAGGATGTGAGGCATTTGACTGGATGCGTGGCTGCACTGAGCATGTTCATTTCCAAGTCTGCCGAGCGCGCCCTGCCGTTCTTCAAAATCTTGAAGAAGGCAGGACCCGTGGAGTGGACCCCGGAGGTAGATGCTGCGCTGCAAGATTTGAAGACCTATCTTGTCGTGGTATTCTCACGGGGGGGGTTGCGAGACGACAGATGCCACAGGGTGGCTTGAGGTGAGGGCAAGACTGCCGCCGGAATATCCAGGGACGGGTATGCGAGTAGTACGCTCTAGTTTACCCAGGTTCGGGGCTCTCCGGAGAGATAATACCCCTACTCCTGCATGTCTGAGTATATATGTGGTATATCTGGTACAGAGTGCTCCTGGAGCTGTATCATATATCTAGCAGTAGCAGGGAGCTAGCTAGCTAGATGGCCGAATGAGCCCGGCCATGTGTGTCCATGCGTGAGAGCATGTGTGTGTGCTCATGCGTGAGTACTTGGGCATGCATGCCCGTAAGAGTGTGGAGTGGATGGATGGCTGGCTAGCTCCCTCTTATAGTGTGAGGGTAGCTTACATCCAAAGCTAGATGGGTATGGTGGGTGGTGGCCCACCGACCAACTACACTATTCGGGGGACATTGATGTGACGTGTTACACCTGCTACAGTGCTCCACTATTCTCCAGCAGTGCCGGGTACGGCCGTCTCGTCGGGGTCTTGTCGGTGTCGGGTCAGAGCAGCGCTTGACTCCGCGCAGCAGGCCGGCTGGAGCAGCCGGCCGGAGGAGCAGTCGGCCCGGGCGGGCGGGTACCCCATCCGACTGCCGTCTGGAGTGGCCGGGTTGTGAGCCGGCCGGAGCAGCCGGACTGAGGGGCTTTGCTAGCACCGATGTCTTGAAATATTGTCTCGCCTTCTTTGGGGTACCCGTGGTCAATTACTCCGACAGTAGCCTCCGAGCCTCTGGCAACTTAGCAAAGTTGGGCGGAGGCTCTTTAGCGGGTGTTGATGTAGAAGATGCTTGATGACGGCCGGTTGCAGGCCGCAGCCGGCGTAGCTTGCTTACGGCGGGGGCGCGCCAGCGCACCCGCTGGGTGTAGCCTCCGAGCCTCCGGGCAACTTGGAAAAGTTGGGCGGAGGCTTTTCGCGGTTGTTGGTGCAGATGATGGCGTCGAGGGTGCCGGGCGCGGACGCGAAGTCCGCTGGCTGGTGCCGTCGGGCGCGGACGCGGGGTCCGCCGACTGAAGCTGTCGGGCGCGGACGCGGGGTCCGCCGACTGATGATGTCGGGCCCGGACGCGGGGGTCCGCCGACTGACGCTGTTGCTGACAGCCGGCTGTGGGCTGCAGCCGGCGTGGCTTGCTTCCAGTGGGGGCGCGCTAGCTCGCCCACTGGGTGCAGCCTCCGAGTGAGGAGGGGGGTTCCCCACGGAAATGATCATGCAAAAAACAAAGTTAGTCCGCGCAGATATATCAAATGTTTGCTTTTAGCATTGCAAGTTTATGCGGAGGGTGCCGACTCGGTTTCATCCGAGCCCCCTTCTATCTTTTTCATGTCCCCTCCGCTCTTTGCCTTGTGCTCTCGCTAGCCGGACAGCCGCTGTACGGTCTGTGGCTGAGAGTGGGCCGCGGAGTGGAGCGCACAGTACTCAGACTCTGGGAGCAGATTTAACTGAGCAGATACTCATAAAGGAAACAGCCGGGTCGCCCGAACCGTTTTTCTTCCCGGACATTTTTCGCGTGGGTGGCCTTCAGCGTTCACTCTTGCTAGCCGGACAGCTGCTCTGCGGTCTGTGACTAAGAGTGAGCCTTTGGTACCGCGCACGCTACTAAGCCGTCTACGGGAACAAACGTCTCAGGCCAATTGACCAGCCCCCGGGCCAACACTGGCCAGCACCGGGGCGAACAGTAGTGCAACTGTAATAAAATGCGGAGATAACCCCCCGAGCATCGCTCGGGGTTATCCGTGTTTGCATGGTGCAAAAATATGCAGGTGAGGAGCTCACATTGCTTTGACGCAGACGAGGCGGAGTTTGCCGAAGACAGCCGGCGCGGCTCAGTGCTCGCGGAGCGCGTCGGCGCACCCGCTGGGTGTAGCCCTCGAGCCTCTAGGCGCTCGAGGAGGGTCTGGCCGGTCAGACTTCACCGGCCAGGCGGCGAGCGGGACACGGCCGAGCCGGCTTGGCACAACCGGCCAGGCGGCGAGGCGTCTGGCAGCGCCCTTTTCTTCTTTTTTCTATTCTGCCGGCTGCTGGCAGCCGGACAAAACTCTTCTCTTGTCTCTTATTTTTGTTTCTTGCAATCTTCCGTGAGGGCTCGCCAGCGCACCCACTGGGTGTAGCCCCCGAGATTCGGGCCGACTGCTGAGCAGTCAGGCCGGATCTCCCGGCAACTACTTTGTCTTCTTCCTCGCGGGGGCGCGTCAGCGCACCCGCTGGGTGTAGCCCCCGAGATTCGGGCCGACTGCTGAGCAGTCAGGCCGGATCTCCCGGCAACTACTTTGTCTTCTTCCTCGTGGGGGCGCGTCAGCGCACCCGCTGGGTGTAGCCCCCGAGATTCGGGCCGACTTCTGAGCAGTCGGGCCGGATCTCCCGGCAACTACTTCGTCTTCTTTGTTGAAGTTGATGCTTTTTTCTTCTTCTTTTTGTCCAGCAGGGCAGTTGGCCGTCTGGAAACGAGCAGCCGGCGCGCATTTATCTCCCCCCCCCTTTTTTTACACATCCGGCCTGCCCGGTCGGAGACTGTGCTGACCCAGCCGGGTTCTCTCCTTTCTTTCTTTTGTTTCCAGCCGGATACGGGCAGCCGAACAGCGGGAGCCGGTAGGGGCGCGCGGGGCGCAGCCGGCTGCGGCAGGCTGGCGGGCGAGGGCGCAGCAACCGGCGCCGAGGGGCGGGACACCGGACACGGGCTGTCGTGCGGAGGAGAGGCGGGCCTCCAGCTTGGGGTGGAAGCGGCGGCAGGTCCCGCGCGCAGGGGAGACCAGGCGGGCGTGCGGGGGCCGACTAGCGGGGAGTCGGCATCGGGCGACTCGGCCACGGCGGTAGGCAGGGCCCGCGCGCGAGGGCACAGTCGGCGAGGTCACGGGACGGCCGCGGGAGCCGGTGACCGGGTCCCGCGAAGGAGGCGGAGAGGTCCGAAGCCGGTCGGGCGGGGGCGCGTGCCGCTGCGGGAGTGGCCGGACCCAGCGAGCCGGCCACGGGGCAAGAGGGGGCCAGCAGCCGGCCAAGCCGGCCGGGCAAGGAGTCGGCCCGCGCGGGGGTAGGTAGCCGCGGGCGGGGGGCCAGCAGCCGGCGGGCGCGGAGGCCGGACCCGGCGCGGGAGGCCAGCAGCCGGCGGGGCGCACGAGCTGCTGGGCGCGACGCGGGCGCGGGTGGGAGCCGGCGTGGGGTGGAGTGGGCGCGGCGGCCGGGCGAAGGCGGAGCCGGCCAGAGGCGCGCGCACGCACGGTCGTGGAGCAGAGCGGAGGCGAGCCCGGGCGGCCGCGTGCGGAGCGGAGCAGAGGCGAGCTCGAGGCGGGACATCCGCTGCACGCGGAAGCGGAGGGGAAGCAAACGCGAGCGGCGCGCGGATGGATGCGGCCGACCGAAGCGAGGCCCCGCGTCCGGCGCGCGCGCAGACGGACTGCCGGCGTCGCAACGGTGGTGATGAAGAGGCCGAGGCCGACGACGAGGATGCGCCGCTCCGCACGGCGCAGCCCTGGGGGCGAGTCGATGTCGAGCCCTCGAGCGTGGCCGGAGAGGCGGGCGGCGCCGCGGCGACAATGACGAAAAAGGGTCCCGCCTGGACTGCGAAACCAGCAGCAGCTTGCCCCATGGTGGGTGCCAACTGTCGTGGTATTCTCACGGGGGGGTTGCGAGACGACAGATGCCACAGGGTGGCTTGAGGTTAGGGCAAGACTGCCGCCGGAATATCCAGGGACGGGTATGCGAGTAGTACGCGCTAGTTTACCCAGGTTCGGGGCTCTCCAGAGAGATAATACCCCTACTCCTGCATGTCTGAGTATATATGTGGTATATCTGGTACAGAGTGCTCCTGGAGCTGTATCATATATCTAGCAGTAGCAGGGAGCTAGCTAGCTAGATGGCCGAATGAGCCCGGCCATGTGTGTCCATGCGTGAGAGCATGTGTGTGTGCTCATGTGTGAGTACTTGGGCATGCATGCCCGTAAGAGTGTGGAGTGGATGGATGGCTGGCTAGCTCCCTCTTATAATGTGAGGGTAGCTTACATCCAAAGCTAGATGGGTATGGTGGGTGGTGGCCCACCCACCAACTACACTATTCGGGGGACATTGATGTGACGTGTTACACCTGCTACAGTGCTCCACTATTCTCCAGCAGTGCCGGGTACGGCCATCTCGTCGGGGTCTTGTCGGTGTCGGGTCGGAGCAGCGCTTGACTCCGCGCAGCAGGCCGGCTGGAGCAGCCAGCCGGAGGAGTAGTCGGCCCGGGCGGGCGGGCACCCCGTCCGACTGCCGTCTAGAGTGGCCGGGTTGTGAGCCGGCCGGAGCAGCCGGACTGAGGGGCTTTGCTAGCCCCGATGTCTTGAAATATTGTCTCGCCGTCTTCGGGGTACCCGTGGTCAATTACTCCGACATATCTTTCCTCTGTGCCCACCTTGGTCACTCCCAAACCACAAGAGCCGTTGCTACTATACTTAGCGGCAACCAATCAAGTGGTTAGTGTGGCACTGGTGACGCAACGGGAAGTGGATGACGCGGCAGCCACAACCACTGTTCCCTCTGAAGAAGAAAGCGAACCCGCCCCAGCAAGACCAGAGTCAGTCCAGAGCGAAGAAAGACAGGGCAGCGGAAGCAGTCCTATGGTTGCGGCAAGGAAGAAAGTGGTGCAGCGCCCAGTGTACTTCGTCAACTCCCTATTACAAGGAGCTAGATCGAGGTACTCTGGAGTGCAAAAGTTGATTTTTGGCCTCATCATGGCCTCAAGGAAATTGCGCCACTACTTCCAAGCCCACGAGATCACAGTCGTCACCCTCTTCCCCTTGCAACACATACTCCGAAACCCCGAGGCCACCGGCAGGATTTTGGAATGGGCTTTGGAGTTGTCCAGCTTTGGTTTGAAGTTTGAAAGCACGTCAACCATTCAGAGCAGAGCACTAGCAGAGTTCATCGCAGAGTGGACACCAACTCCCGATGAAGAAGTATTGGAGACAATCATCCCCGGCAAGGAAGCGCCCCAAGAATCGATTATGTATTTCGATGGTGCCTTCTCCCTACAAGGTGCAGGGGCTGGAGTGCTTCTTGTTTCCCCCACTGGGGAGCACCTTAAGTACGTCGTCCAGCTGCACTTTCCCCGGGAGGAGGCTACCAATAATACTACAGAGTATGAAGGGCTCCTTGCCGGGCTCAGGATTGCAACAGAACTGGGAATCAAGAAGCTGATCATCCGGGGAGATTCACAACTTGTGGTGAGACAAGTCAACAAGGATTACCAAAGTCCATTGATGGAGGCGTACGTCAAGGAAGTGAGAAAGTTGGAGGAGTGCTTTGACGGATTGCAAACAGAGCATGTGCCTAGTGTGGAAAACAACATTACTGATCATCTGTCAAAGTGCGCTGCGCAAAAACTCCCTGTGGAACCAGGGACTTTTGTTCTCCATCTGACTCAGCCCTCCGTATCCCCGACAACAATGGCCAGAAAGAGGAGGAAACTGGACTCCGGCAAGCCTCACCCGGCAGATCCTCATGAGGCTCCCGGCAGAGAGCTTGGCGGGAACAACTCCCCTTCGATCAGTGAGTTGCACCATCCCGCCAGACCACCGGTCCCTGCGGTCGAGAAGTGCGCTCCTGCGAATGAGGAGGTGCCGCTGGTCCTTGTTGCCGAGCCCCTGGCCCCAACCTGGGCGCGGTACATAGTCCATTTCCTTCAAACTGGAGAACTCCCCGAAGAGCAAGAAGAAGCTGAAAGAGTAGCCCAGAGGGCCAGTATGTATCAGTTCGTGGATGACATGCTGTACAGAAGGAGGCCCAATGCTGTGAAATTGAAGTGCATTTGCCGGGAGGAAGGAATGGAACTGTTGGCACAGGTACACAAGGGTATGTGCGGCTCACACATTGGATCAAGGGCTCTGGTTGGAAAAGCCTTCCGGCAAGGTTTCTATTGGCCCACAGCCCTCCAAGATGCAGTTGAGCTCGTCACCAAATGTGAAGCCTGCCAGTTCCACTCCAAGAACATCCATCAGCCTGCCCAAGCTCTTTAGACGATCCCTTTATCATGGCCCTTCTCGGTCTGGGGGCTTGATATCTTGGGCCCCTTCCCCCGTGCTACCGGGGGCTTTGAGTTCTTGTTTGTCGCTATCGACAAGTTCACAAAGTGGCCAGAGGTGGAGCCCATGAGAAAGGTGACTGCTCAGTCATCTATCAAGTTCTTGAAAGGATTGGTGTGCCGCTTCGGGGTGCCTGCCCGAATCATCACTGACAATGGTACCCAATTCACGAGCCGCGCCTTCATGCAATATGTTCATATGCCCTCGGAAGCAAGATCTCATTTGCATCTGTCGCCCATCCCAGAAGCACAAGCTGAGAGGGCGAACGCTGAAGTGTTGCGAGGTCTCAAGACAAGAACCTTTGATAGACTGCAAAAGTGTGGCAGGCGATGGATCGACGAGCTGCCGGTGGTTCTTTGGTCCCTCAGAACAACACCAAATCAAGCTACCGGGCAGACTCCCTTCTCCCTAGTCTATGGGGCAGAAGCAGTTATCCCCACGGAACTCATATTCGGATCTCCTCAAGTGCTTGCCTACGATGAAGTAGCGCAGGAACGGCACCGGCGTGACGACGCTGTGCTACTTGAGGAGAAACGTCTCCGGGCCACTACGCGTGCTGCACGCTACCAGCAAGCCCTTCGTTGCTATCACAGCCGCAGGGTTCGTGCCCCGGGGTTTTGAGGAAGGCGACCTTGTCCTTAGGCGTGTTCAGTCCGCCAAGGGTACAAACAAGTTGACACCGAAGTGGGAAGGCCGTTACAGGGTAATACGAGTCACCAGACCTGGCGCAGTCCGTCTGGAGACCGGAGATGGCATTCAGTTGCAAAACTCATGGAACATTGAGCATCTCCGTAAGTTCTACCCGTAAGGCGCGGCTGTAAGGCCCTACCCGGCAGCCACCCTTTTGTATAGGCCTTGCCGATGTTGCATGTAACCCCTTGTACAAAGCCAGGCGTAGACCCTGAGCAACAAAAATAAACGAAGCGCTGGGGGGCCCCCAAAACTTGCATGCATGCATAAGCATACCATGAGCATAGCATGATCATGTAGATGAGGTCGCATATGGCATCATTTTCATCTGCATTAAGTTGCAGGGTTCTTGCCGTGGACTCGGTCCCAAAAAGAAGAAATGAAGATGAGCCTACGTGATGATCCTCGGCAAGCCAAACAGATAAGTTCTCTTCCTATCCTTACGTGTTCTGTAAGTAGAAAGTTGTACATATGAAAACCTCGTCACCTTCGAAACTTAGGTGCTCCCATCCTTTGACTCGAAAGTTGCTTCGGTCAGGATGGTCGCAGTGGCCTTTGGCGGAGAAGGCTTGACGGGGGGCTGGTCCCTCTTTACGATTTGTGCCTGGCAGGCTTAGCCCCACGGTAACAATTCGAGGGTACCGGCAGGATAGCTTGCCAAAGATAACTTGTTTACTTGAACGTATAGAGGTATTTCACCTCTGCATGGGTATGATGCATGCACAAGTGCCCGACAAAGCTTGTCTTTTTCATTAATATGCTGATGAACAAGTACAGATCTTACAAAACACCAACATGGATAGAGAAGATTACATTATTTAAACTAAAGTTTGGCAAGTGCCTACATGTTTTAGATTGAAAAAAGATAAGTGCCTCGTGATGCCCTTTCTTGCCCTTCTCCTCCCAGACACTGAGGCGGAAGGTGAAGAGGGCAAAAGGGGTGCCTGGGCAGAAGCCCAGCCTGACCCCGTTAGGCCCCTTGGTGAGGGGCATAACAAGGGCGGGAGGGCGCGGGCGAAGGTGATGGTGAAGAGAGCGGCAGGGACAGCCCACCAGCCGCCACCACCAGGGCCAGCAGGATGCGGCAGGGCTAACGAAGCTGCAGCCTGTGAGGAAGCCTGCCGGGGTCCAGCTGGAAGGCTGCTGGAGGAGCCCGGGATGCCATCCACACCTCTGCATCCAACTCCCTGGCAAATCACCTTGCCGGGAACGGGGTGCAGGTGCAGATATTGGTGCCCCGGCCTGACGGTGATGGTGCGGCTGGTGTTCAGCCAGAGTCGGAGTCGTCGTCCTCCCCATCGGCGCCGTTATCATCACCATCACTGTCCTCCTCATCACTGTCGCTCGAGGAGGAGCTTTCGTCGTTAGTCGAGCTCTCCGCGCAGCACCCTAAGCGAGCACCCAAAGACCTTGATGGAGAGCAAGCTGGCCTCCATAAATTTAAAATGGAGGATGTGCCCCTCCGACAAGCTATGGGCGCGAGCAAAGGTCTTCCCGCCGCGTCGGAAGAACATGACATGAGGGGCAGGAAAATCCACATCCACCCGCATGCCACCTTTCCCGCAGCCCCTCATGTGCAGCTTCAATGTGCGCGGCCGTTCGAGCTCCATCGCCCTCGCGAATGGAGTGGGGAGACGGAGATGGCCACGCGGAGGCTTGTACAGCCTGATGATGAATTCCAGGGGTTGGTCTTCAATGTGGCCTTCCATCGGGGGAGGGGCGGCCGGTGGGGGCGCAATCAGAGCGCCACCCCATCCTCCTCGGCCCCGGGCACCACGACGACCACGACCTCGCCCCCTCCCGCCTCCTCTCACGGTAGGCTCCGCCCCCGCATCTCCGGAGGGAGGAGGGAGACGCTGTTGAGCAGAAGTTCTCGTCGCCGCCACTAGAGCAACACCGCGCCCCCGACCTCTCGCCATGGTGGGCGAGTACTGCTGCAAGAATGGAAGGAGAAGGCTGTGTGGAAAAACGCCTTGCCCCACGTTCGCTTTTTATAGGCGAGCGGGGCAGGGGCTAGATTTTTCCATGAAGGTAGCCACCCCGTTCGCCCAGTCCGGCTCCTCCTCACCATTAATGGCTCGAGGAATCAAGGCCGACCCCCTGCACCAACCCATGGTGCCTGGCTTTCTGCCACGGCGCTCATTCCCGCGCCCTCCGCATCCGCCACCAACTTTGCGCAGTGCATGCAATACACGTCGTGGAGGCGCTTGGGGCAGGAAGGGTAATGGGGTGGCAGTTACCGCCCCGTGAATGTGGGACGCAGGTACCTCACGGATCGTGGCCCATTATCTCTCCCACTACAATTGGTGTTACGCGACGCGCGGGAGAACCGGAAACTGACCTGGGCTCAGATTAATGAAGAAGCAAAGAAGATCTCAAAGGACAAGTAACTGCTACCCTCTTGCCTGTGCACTGGATAGGGCCTACCCCGACAATGCCTGGCAGCGCGTTCGGGCCAGGCCCGGGGGCTTCTGTCGGTGCAACAAACCCTGGGTCTGTTGCCCAGACCGTGCACAGGCCTAAAAGAGCAAGGTTGCAACATCCAAGTCCAGACCAAGCAAGGAGTACAAATCTTTGGGGAAACAAAGGGCAGATCAAGAGGACCATGACAAGCTAAATGAGCAAGACACCACTAAGGAGAAACCTCCCTTGCCGGGCAGGCAAGCCTGGCAAGGACGAGGTGGCCCTGAAGTCATGCCTCAAGACCGTCCCGGCAAGCCTGCCGAGCGCTACGGGGGAAAATTACCCTGCCAAGGCTCCACCGCTCCACCTCACAGCGACGCAAGTCATCGATCGATGTGGTGTCAAGCTCCCAAGTGACTAAGTGGCTGTTATTTGGCACGTGGCAGCCACTTCCTATGGAAATCACCTCCAAATGACACCCGTCCAGAGACGTGGCAAGCAGACAGACGAGGAGGTGGCCGAGCAGCCCAGCAAGGCTTGCCGGGCACGCCACGATGTGACACTAAGCGGCGCATTTAATGCACTCTGCTCTGACTGCAGAGTTAGGTATGATAGCACTGTTCACTATCTAATCAGTACACAATGACTGATTTAATACTGTGGTGACCCCTTGATCTATAAAAGGAGGGTCATGGCAACCATAGAAAGGATTCGGACCCTTGTACACTCGTACGCGCGTAGCCGCCCTCGCCCCGAGGCAACCCTGCCGGGCAAGAGTGCTGCGTTTCCACCACAACCCACCATCAAGCCACCAAAGCAGGAGTAGGGTTTTATGCCTCGTGGCGGCCCGAACCTGGGTAAAACTGCCCGTGTGATCTCTGCCATGCTGTGCTACGTTCCTCTGCTCTTTGTGCAATGTGCTCATCCCCCTGCCGAACCACAAGGGGCTGACGGCCCCATAGGTGGCCGTGGTTTCGCACGACAGCGTCGGAAAAGGTGCATGCAGTCAACATAGTAGCCAACGCAGTGCACACTATCTACACGGGCAATGCAGTAGGTGCTTAAACGACTTATACGTGCTTAAATGAATGCTTTGATGGTTGTATTTTCCCGGCAACCGCGAGCAAATGCCACTCGGCAATTGCCCCGATGCACTGCAACGGCGAGCGCATGTCTACTACCCCCACTACCACAATGAGCCCGCATCCAACCGCCTCCTCCACGACCCAAACCACGCCACAAAAAGGCAACTCCGCTTCCATTGCCGCTCAATTCCGAAAAAACCATTGCCGCTCCATCTGAACTAGCAACTCCCCACAATCTCTGTCTCAAGCCCGCCATCGCTGGAGGAGGGCAATGGCGGTGGAACCATCTGCCAAGCATCCCCCTGGTGAGACGTCCGAGTAGACCACCGAGGTCGACGATGTTCAGGTCTAGTAGTGAAGTTTCTGAAGTAGTTTATGAACTTGATGTACTAGTGAAGTTTCTGAAGTAGATGCAGTAGAATAGATTTTGAACCCGACGCACCAGATCAGTTTATGAATTTGATGCACTATATTAATTTATGAATTTGATGTACGAGATTATTTTCTGAACTTGATGTACTAGTGTAGTTTCTGTTCTTGATGCAATAGTATAGTTTTTGGAATTGATGTAGTAAACTAGTTTCTGAATTTGGCATGATGTTTTTATCATCAGCAAGGAAAACTAAACTAGTACTTAGAAGCAGATAGATCATTGACTCAACTGTAAATACCAAAACAAAAATAACATGTTGTGCTTGAATTTAATTTCTGAACTTTGTATACTAGTTTGTGAAATTTATTCATCCATGAATTATACTATATAAGCATGTACTTGATGGATTCATCTTCAATCTGTCTTCCCCCTTGCAGGCCCAAGAGCCTGCACCCGTTCCTGAAGGAGGACAAGTTGTACACCTTTGCCGGCTTCAGTATTGAAGGTGACAAACAGAAGCTGCAGAAATCTGGTTTGGAGATCAACCCCGACATCCAGCGCAAATGGAAATTTCTATTCAAGGAAAGAAAGAGGTTCCACTCTTTTGTTGATGTTGCAGGCAGTGTGATCCACCCATTATACAACAAGATGAAGAAAAAGATTGACAGGGATGAAGACCATAAACTGTGGGGGATCAACCCACTGCCAAATTACCTCATCGAGTATGCAGCGATAGATGCGTACGCCACCTACGAGTCGTGGAAGAAAATTGAAAACATCAGAGAAGGTCTGGAGAGTGCAAAACACTACAGGAATCAGGAACTTTGCCGTCAGCCATGGCTGACGGCAAAGGCATGCCTTGCGGACGGCAAAGGCCTTTGCCGTCAGCTAGCAGACAGCAAAACATCCGGCTGAACAAGCTACGGCAAAGGGCACTTTGCCGTCTGCTGGCGGACGGCAAAGATCCAAAGGCCTTTGCCGTCAGCCAGCGGACGACAAAGGGCATGCCTCTTTACCATCTGCTGCCAGACGGCAAAGGCTGCAGGCTCTTTGCCATCTGCTGGCAGATGGCAAAGAGCCTATATTGCCCCATTTAATTCTGTTTTTTCTTATATCAATTCATTTTCATAGAAAATCAAACACAGATATATATATATATATTATATATATATATATATATATATATATATATATATATATATATATATATATATTATATATTATATATATATATATATATGACAATATAGCTTCAACACATTTACCAATAGTCATGACACATATATATCCAACACATATCCATGAACACATATCCAACACAAGTTACCAATAGTAGCAAGTTTCACAAAGTCAAAACAAAAACTAAGAGACAAGCACTCCATATCTGAAATTACAGAAATGGACCTAAACTAAATATCTATTTTCCTAAAAACTATCTTATTACTAAGATCTTCTCTCGATCTTCTTCTTTTCTTCCAACCTGCATAACAAAAACACTAAGAAAGAGAGAATGGGTTAGGAGTAGAAATGTAGCATTTCACTTGGTGTATTAGATTGTTCAAGATGTATTAGCGAGTAAAATATACTGCATTTAAATTGCGAGCACAGAGGTGGAATGTGAAACCATATGTGTAGTTCATTAGATAAACCCCTCCTTTCATATCAAGCATGTACAGACATAAAATTCGCCTAAACAAAAAAGATCCAATGACCAACTTTAGTTTTAAGCATTAATCTGGGTAAATGCATAATTAGAAAATCCAAGCAGAATTTTGAGTAAAAGAAAATTATGACAGCCTCAACAAGTACTGAACGAAAAGAAGATCTGACAATTACTCCCTCCGTCCCATAATATAAGAGCGTTCTTGACACTAGTGTAGTGTCAAAAACACTCTTATATTATGGGACGGAGGGAGTATTTTATAGACTTGTTACTTGAACACTAACTAATCATGCTTGCATATTCAAAAATGCACAAACTACCAACTCCAAACAGCTGCTGCCATTCATCTAGTCCATAATATTAAGGTGAAATTATTGGTTCAATATACCTACAGCATACATATGCCCTTATTTTAGTACATCTACGACACAACTACATGTAAGTGCCATTACCCTACGCCCTCAATGTTGCATTGTATTCCAGACAAAAGCAACTAGTTCTAGTATGATAACTACCTTAAGATCTGGCGAGAATTCCGGCTCGATTCCTTGCTCCTTCCTTTGGACAAGCTATAACTCATGAAAGAAAGCGTCACACGCATTGAACAAGCTGTTTGTGCTAAAGCTTGCATACACATTTTGAAGCTTGCACAGATTACCTGTTTGTCATCGTACATTCGCTTGGCGTGCAGAACAGTTAATAAGAAACAGTTTCCACCAAAACCACATTAGTTTAATCTAAATATTGAGCGGCATTGCTATAGCATAGGCAAGCTGATTTGTCAACTGTAGGATTCCCTGAGACCCATGTTCCGGTGGTGTAGTGCTACACAGGCTGGAGTAGCCATGGAGCGAAGATGAAGGCAGAGCCAGCATCAGTGACTTCATCGGACCAGCGGTGGAGATGATGCGTGAGGGCACCGCAGATCGCAAGGAAGGATATTGAGATGGTGCTAAAGGGCGGATATATGATGTCAAGGCGAGTGGATGCCATGGAGGATAGGAGGGAGGAGTGGTGGCGAGTGGTGCAAGTCGTCTGTTAAAAAAAATGCAGTCGCTTTTGCGTTAGGCGCAACCATGTTAATACATAAGTTAAAATTGTCAGCTCAAATTAATGTTCACATTAGGTTTCTGACACTCTAATTCATTTTCTGAATTATGCTACAAGTCTACAACCCATCGTTTATAGTTCTTTACAAAGGAATCAACAGGCAGACTGGGCCTGGCTCCTCAGCTATAAAAGCTTCTGAATTCATGTTCTCCATAAATTAGCTAATCAGATGTTAAAGTATGTTGAATAGCATCAACTTAGAGCAGCTGCAAAGGGATGAATTGGCATATCAATCGGAATGTGACGCATCCATTTGCATATGATGATATGAACATAAAGCTATTTCTTAGAAACATGCCATCTTCTAATAATGCAGGTCCTTGCTAGTTGCTACTAGTACTAACATTAATACCATATCAGTGCATCGTTGTCCAGATATGATCTACAATTATCTAAATACATTTCAGACGAAACCAACCACAGCAATTCATTTGAACTAACGCAGGAATGCATCCGATGGAGGCAAGGCAAGCGGCCATGCAAGATCATTTGCGACCGGCGCCCGCTTCGATTGAAATGGTGACTGGCACACGCACGTAAGAGGCAGATCGACCTGCAGGCAGGCAGGCAGGCACTTACCGGCGGACCTTGTTCCCCTGCCCGACCTGGTACATGCCCCAGGAGAAGGCGCCGAAGGTGGTGAGGAAGAGGGCGATGGCGCTGGGGCCCTTGTTGGGGATGCGCCGCGCGTAGCGCACGGGCGTGAACCTGCATGGCGGCGGCCCGGGCGTCACTCCGGCGAGGAGGAGGCCCGTGCGGCGAGGAGGAGCCGGATCCGGAGTGGCCGGACCTCCTGCGGCCAGATCCGGGCGCGAGGCAGCATGGGGCGGCGGCGGCGACGCGGGGACGCAGGCGGGGCGCAGAGGAGCTCGGTGCTCGGCTCCCATGGCGGCGGCGGATCTCGAGGTCCGGGCGGCCGGCGACGAGGCTTCCGCGGCGGGGCGGCGAGCTTGTGGGGAGGTGGCGGCGCACGACGCGGCGCAGGCGGCAGGGCGAGGCGGCGGGGCTCCTGGGGTCCGGTGAGGTGGCGGCGCGCACCAGCGGGCGAAGGCGAGGTGGCGCAGCGGCGCGGGGTTGAGGGAGGCGGGGTCGGGCAGCGCTCGGCTGTGGGGCAGGCGTCGCCGGCCTTCTTGCCATCTGCCAGCAGACGGCAAATAATCTTTGCTGTCTGCCAGCAGACGGCAAAGAGGGGGGTTGGACCGTTTAGCATCCAGTGGACCCCACCAGCACCTCTTTGCCATCCGTTGGCAGATGGCAAAGCTTCTTTGCCGTCTGCCAGCAGACGGCAAAGAAATGACAGATGGCAAAGACCTTCTTTGCCGTCTGCCTATTCTTTGCCGTCTGCTATTTGGTAGCTGATGGCAAAGACCTTCTTTGCCGTCTGCTAGCAGATGGCAAAGAACTGGCAGACGGCAAAAATCCCTGATTCCAGTAGTGAAAGAGGCAGAGAAGAATTATGACGATCCCTACTACGGCTATGAGTGATGACGAAAACTTAAAAATCTGGCCTTGGAGTTGCTTATGCTTGTGCTTATCCTTTCTATTATTTCAAGTTCATACTTTACTTCTGTTAGAATGAACCAGTTTCCTAACGTCATGTGTATCAGGTTAAACAAGTTTGCTTATGTCAAGTTCGTAGTTTGTTTATGTGATTGAACAAGTTATGTAGCTTGCTTAGTATTATGTTTATCCAACAATCATGTCATATTGAAGTAGTTATGTTGCTCTTCACTCTAAGAACAACAAAATACAAGCAGTCTTGGACGCTAAGTACAGTTTAGTTGTGCACACAAGTACTGTCACAATAAAAAGTCCCAGAAATACAGTGAAAAATAATGACAACAAAAAAGGTGCCATCACACTAAAAACAGTAAGTTCCAGCCGATCAAAACATTCAGTACTAAATAAATCAGTTTCTATCAGGCCAGAAAATTAATAAGCACTACGACAAAAAATGCTAAGAAGCATCATTTCGCATTTTCTTAAGCACTGACGAGCTAAGGATAATAGTACCAGTACTCCAAAACACTAAGTACATTTAGAGACCATCAGTTTGAGAGGCACGGTTGTGAAATTTCTAGAGTCACTGTCGTGTGGCTCCGGAGGCATGGGATCGAATAGACATTTAGAGAATCACATCATGAGGTACGGGTGTGTAGGCATCAGAGGCATGAGAGTTAAGTCTCTACATGCAGGGTCGTGTGGCTTCTCGAGGCATGGATATCAACCCTGTGTGTCGTGGTTTTGTCACGGCAGATGTCCTAGTGTGAGAAATTAGTCGTGAGGCCAACGCATCTAACTGGTAGCTTGAGAGGGGTTGGTCGGAATCGAGAGACGCGAGGTTTTACCCTGGTTCGGCCCCTCACGATGGAGGTAAAAGCCTACATCCCGCTTCATTGATATTGATGATGATGATGCTCGCGATTACAAGGGTGCTCTTTCGCTATCTCTATCTCGAGAGCTATTGACCTGTCTGTCTCAAAATTTTACCCTCTTGGGTGCCCTGCCCCTCCTTATATAAGTTGGAGGGGCGGGTTACATGTGGAGTCCTAGTAGGATTAGGACTATTCTATTACAAGTAGAATCCTAGTCTTGCTTCCTTTGTAAGGGAATTATTCCTTTTGCCTTCCTTCTCAAACCGGCCCACCGGACACTGTACCAAGAGCCGGTCTTCACATAAGTCGCCTTCTGGGCCTTGGGCCTTGTCATTCATCTGACCTGCCTGCCGGGTCACCCATGAGTCGCCAGGCTCGGCCAGGCCATCAATGAGTCGAAGAATCCGGGCGGGTCACTTAGTGAGTCGCCAAGTCAGAGCGGGTCACTAGTGAGTCGCCAAGTCCGGCCGGATCATACTTCCGGCCGGGTTACACCGCGGGGTATATCCCCGACATTAGCCCCCAGTTTAATTTGGATTTATCCATGTTAAACTGATCCTGCAAAATAAAAACAAAAACAAATTTGACAGGTTGTGCGTCGGGTCAAACTTTTTCGTGAGCCGGCTTCTGTTCATCTTGTCATTTACTTCTGTGAAGATACTCGACCGAGTCAATATTTACTGGGTCATGCAATTCTTGAGTTATTCCATCCCCTGTCTCTTAGTTTCTTGCAGAAAAAATATTGGGAAAAATAATCCATTTAAGTCGGCCTCCAATACTCTAGCTTGACAAAAATATTGGACTCAAGATATTCATCTGACGACCCGCCAGTTTTGAATACTCCGGCTTGATAAAAATATTGGACTTTAAAATATCCATCTGATGCTGAGCCGGCTTGAAGATGTTAGAACTTGTCAAGCTGTGATCATCAAAGTTGCCGGGTTATAAATATTGATGGCACCGGGTCATAATTGTTACAGACGTCGGGTCATGATTGTTGCTGACACCAAGCTTGAAAGTGTACCTCCCTTATATGCATATCACCTGTAGCCCCCAAGTCTTAAGAAGGGAGCGTAGTAACAGCTTAAGACTTGCTTCAATATAAATGTTGCAACCTTGGAGAAATCCGAGTTGTTCATCTGAATCACCAGTCATAAACTGAATGTTCCACATATGTAGCCCCCAAGTACCGGGTTGTCTTGCTTGCAGCAACCTGGGACTTGTAATTGCCTTTATACTCATAAAAACTTCAACCAGTGTAGCCCCCAAGGGCCGGGTCATTATACAATAATGAGCAGGGACTTTGTAGATCTGATTATGTAGACTTGAGCAGCAACTTGTAGCCCCCAAGGGCCGGCTCATTAAGATAATACTGAGCTGGGACTTTACATGTACTTCATTGAAAATAACATCATATGATGTAGCCCCCAAGTTTCGGGTTACCTTTGACAGGAGCAATTAGTAACCCCCAAGGGCCAGCTCATCACTATGTGATGGATCGGGTCTTCAATGAGGCAAGTTAAAAATGACTTTGCATTAGCCCCCAAGTGCCATGGTGCATGCTTGCAGTGACATGGGACTTGCATACTTGATATAATCCTGATTTGAATAATGTAGCCCCCAAGTGCCGGGTCGTATGCCTGCAGTGACTTGGGATTATTTCTTCCATTGTAGAATAAATCATATCCACTGTCTGGACGATATTGCTGAAAGCCTTGCATATCAATATTGTTGTAGGTTGATATTTTTGGATGAAGAAATAATAGCCATTACTCTGAAAGTGCTTTAAAAACCTCAATCATCCAATACTAGTTATGATAATCATAATGAAAATCTAGCCATATTGGCTATTTAAGATTTGAATAATATAATCCGGTATGAAAACATTAATCATTCAATACTTGTTAAGACAACCATAATGAAAATCCAGCCAAGTTTGGCTATTAAATATTTGAATACTTTATCTGTTGACAAGTAAATCCGGAGTTAAATACCCGGCGGCTCTTGGCCGATGGCGACTTAATGCGCATCCATTGTACTCCAGGATGCAACCCGGTGGCTTATACCCTTTGTAAAAAATCAAGAATTGATAACTCCTGCAAACAGAGATGTTATAAAAATTGCAGATATGCACAACAATATAATTCATGAGTCGGCTTTTAAGGCTCGAATCCAGGGCGGTTTATAACCCAGAGACTCATGGTCATAAACAATCATTGAAAAGATTATGCTAGCGGTTGTTAGCCAAATTTATACTGGCGACTTATAGTCAAGAGCCAGGACGGGTGACAACCCCAAAGACTTGTAGTCTTATCCAGCCATTGAAAAAATCAAGAACATGGCTGATGAGCTAAAACATCCTGGTGACTTAAAATCATATGCCAGGGCGGGTGACAACCCGAAATACTCAAACATGAGCCACAACATACTAGCGACTTAAAGTCAAAAGCCAAAACTTGAGAGCATAAAAACATCTGAAAACCAAAACAGAAAATATGCAAATCTCAAATATTCGTTAGGCCAGCTTTCAAGGCATGACCGAAAAAAATTGGCTCACAGGCCGCATATTTGCTTTCAAGGCCGCAATAGCCATTTGGCACTCAGGCCTTATGATTGCTTTCAAGGCCGCAACAGCCGATTGGCACTCAGGCCACATGATTGCTTTTAAGGCTGCAACAGCCGATTGGCACTCAGGCCACATGATTGCTTTCAAGGCCACAACAGCCGATTGGCACTCAGGCCACATGATTGCTTTCAAGGCCGCAACAGCCGTGGTTTTACCTAGCTCACTGTAAGCCGGCTCTCCCGTGACACAAACTGCCGTTTTAACCTTAACGAGTTCAGGGTCTTTTAAAAAGATTGACTGTTAAGTGTTCGGCGGGTCACCTGGTGGAGTAGCAAGTTGCAGACAGGCAGGAAAAACCTATAAAAAGTGGCGTTCAAGCCGGTCAAGAGGGTATGAAAGCTAAACCCGGTGGGTTGGAAGCCCCCAAGTTACCTTATGATCAATCAATAAAGACTCAGATGCACAGAAATGAAACGACAGAGGCTCCGAATTTCAGGGATGCCGGCTTTATTGAGTTGATCATAATATGATAAGCCCATAAGGCAGGATACCCATGTTTGAACCGTGCATCATGGCAGCAAGTTCTCTTTGGTAACCCTTAATTTTTCCTGAGAACTCGAACTTGCGAGAGGTGTATTCTTCTTGAACCGGATATTAATAGCTCAAAACTTTACGGGAGAACAAATTTCCCTGGACCCGGATTTTGAATCGGAATCTCTTTTGATAACCCGGAACTCTTCCATTGAGCCGGAACTTTTTGAATGCCAGGCACTTTTTAAGCTAAATTTTTTTCTGACGGCCTTTTAACTCTCGAGACCGGGTTACTTTCCCTCCAATGAACCGGGGTTCTTCAATTTGCTGAAACTGGCAAAATTTGCTAAGTCATGTCATTGTAGCCCCCGAGTCTTAAGACGACTCGAGGAGTTGTCTTGAGATTCTCCATACTTGACCGGGATATAATCCGGCATAAAGTTGAACAGCGAAGCGCTGGAATGTGTTGAAGCTGAAGGCCAGGTGGCAAGTTGATGATCTTTGCAACACTCATTATATATCCTTGGTGTTGATAACGCAATGTGAATCCACAGAAGGTTGAGGTTGATCGTGGCGGGCTATAAATGACCCCACATGATTTGTGCCAGCAATCCGGCCAGCGGTTCATCCCAGCTGGTTGTTGAAGTTAAACAAACCGCAGTGGCGGCGACTTGTGCGCCTATCCATTAAGCCATCCAGCGGAGGCAGAGGCTGATAATACATCATGACTTGCTTTACAGTTGTTGGAATAGACCGGGCAGCAGGAGCAGTGACTTGCTTGCATTCAATAAGCAGCTCATGCAGACGGGTGCAACTTCGGCGTGTTGATATAGACCGGACCACAGGGACGGACGGTAGAGACGGCCGCGACATCAGAAGCGTTACGGACGCGGGCGAGTCAATCGCAGGCGCGGTAAGCCGCGCGGACGGGCGAGTCAGCCGCGTCGTGTTGATTTCAATTGGGCCGCAGAGGCGGCGGCTTGCACATATATTCGTCAAGCATCGTGGCACTGTCAGATGCTAGCGCATGATAATGATGGCATGAGCTATATATCCATGACACGACCATTGCTCTTGCAGTGAACAATTGTCCAGCATAAACAATATCACAAGCCAGAGTACTTGTTCTTTAAAGAATAAAAATATATCAACAAAAATTGACTGGACAGAATTCACCTGATTTGTTCGACCGATAGATGAGTCGTATATCCCTTTCGTGGATCATGTCCAGTAATTTCAACGGTGATTTAAGCACTCTGCCAAGGCCGCGACGGAAGCGGCGGTTTGAAGCAGGACCACAGCGGAGCCAGAGCTTGGCACCTCGGAACAGACCTCCGGGTCATCATTTTTTTATTTTTATTTTTAACGCCTGACCAATTGACCTTTCTGGCCCGTGTTATCCCTTTCTTCAAGCAGCCGTGCGCAGAAGAACACGCAGGAGGTGCAGCGGCTCAGAGGAAGAAACGAGCGGGGGTGACGGGAGTGGCGGCTTAGCGCGAGGCAAGGCTGGCGGAGGACCGATGAGGCAGGGCCGCAGAGGCCACTCGTACCACGGCGGCTCAGAGCAAAGGTGAGGCTGGCCTGACGCGGGCGGGTCGCAGCCGTGCCGAGTGGTGAGGTAGTAGGCATCTCCTGGGGAACAACTTGAGGAGGCCCTGGGGAAGCAGAGCGAGGCGGCCACAACGGCGGCTCAACGCGGAGGTGATCCAGCGACTCAACACAGCAGAAATAGCGCTGCAGGCATGTGTCGGAGGGGGCAGCTCAAGGCCGGCAACTCAGGCGATGGCGACTTTCCGCGGAGCCGCGGGCCACATCAGCGGAGGTGGAAGCTCAAGGCGCAGCGGAAGAAACAGCCGGCAGCTCGACGTCGGCAGCTCGGTGACTTAACACGGAGAGGCTCCAAGGCAAGAGATTGACCCGGCGGCGGTTCAGCTGTGGAACGATCCGGCTTGAGGCTACGAGAAGCGGCGACCGTCAGACGGCGCGGGGCGGAGCCGCGGAGGGGGCGGTTGACCCGGTGCGCGCGGATGGCAGCAGGAGGGGCGGACGCGCCGGAGTGGGCGAGGCGAGTGGCAGGGGAGTCGACTTGGCAGCGGCTAGAAGAAGTGTCGAGGCGACTCGGATCGGAGTCAAACCTGCTGTCCATCCAATAAGTGATCAAGTTCGTGTGGCCGTGACCCTTCCAAAATTCTGGACGTGTCCGACTGACTGATGGAGGAGTACAAACATTGAACTAGTACTAGTATAGCCATACGTCACTTCCTTTCCTCTTGAATAATGATTGACTTGATTCAACAAAAGGCAGCCGGTCCCATCTAATGCAAAGTGCTTCACGTGGGAAATAGTAATCCTAGTTGAACACCAAAGTGCTATTAATTATGCAGTCTTAATCTCCGTGCCCATCAAGTAGTAGTACTACTGTCAATTGGATAGTCTTTAGTTTCTGGTCTTTCTAATTCCGCCGATTGTAGTTCTTTCCTTGATCGGGGAAAACATTCCTTTCAATTGCTGCCAGCAAATTCCTTCTGTACACGGACTTGATCCGTGGTCGCTATCGGCGCTGCCTTTTATTTCTTCTCAGAGGGCAATATCAGTTTAATCCCTTCGGGACTTGTACTGTGTGGAGAGCAGCAGCATAAACGCAGCGACGGCGGACTGATCTTGCTTTTGTAGCCTTGAGATTCATCCTCTGGCGACTTACAGCGCTGCACGGGCATGAAGCCCTAACTTATCTGGTGTTAGATCCTCCCGCGCTGACTTTTATTCATCTGGTCAATCGTGATCTTCTCGAACCCTGGAAAAGCTCCCTCCAAGAACTCAACACCACCGTGCGCGGGCCCCACGGTGGACGCCAACTGTTGGGGTTTTGTCACGGCAGATGTCCTAGCGTGAGGACGTAGTCGTGAGGCCAACGCATCTAACTGGTAGCTTAAGAGGGGTTGGTCGGAATCGAGAGACGCGAGGTTTTACCCAGGTTCAGCCCCTCACGGTGGAGGTAAAAGCCTACATCCTGCTTCATTGATATTGATAATGATGATGCTCGCGATTACAAGGGTGCTCTTTCGCTACCTCTATCTCGAGAGCTATTGACCTGTCTGTCTCGAAATTTTACCCTCTTAGGGTGCCCTGCCCCTCCTTATATAAGTTGGAGGGGCGGGTTACATGTGGAATCCTAGTAGCATTAGGACTATTCTATTACAAGTAGAATCCTAGTCTTGCTTCCTTTGTAAGGGAACTAGATGACCCGTTGCGCCGATGGCGCAAAAAGCGAGAGCGGGCCGAGAATTCAAACCATACATATGTGATAGACTTATATCCCATTGCATGGTACCGTGATAGACTAAAAGGAAGTAATGAGATCACTTGATAATAGCATTCATTGGTTTTATAAAGCAAGCTATAGCAGCGAAGATGCATTGTATAGCCGTCAGTTGTAAAGACCAGGACATGGAGCTGATGGTATTGTGTAGAGTGAGCATTCAAACCGTGCACAGCAGAATATTTCAATACAGTCGATAGACAACATTATAAGAGAGGCATACGATCAATTTATGATAGCTTATTTACTTTACTTTTATCAAGCAAGGTACATAGGTAGAGATGCATCATATACACAACTTTGATCATATCAGGTAGAGTCATCGCTGCACGTGCCAACGGTATCAAAAATGACTTCATCGTCTAAGCAACCCTTCATGGTGGGTGTGTCTGGTGGGCTGAGTATGTACTTCAAAACCGCCAAAGGTAATAATATGCAAGCTCTTTACCAAGCATAGATACATCAAGCTGAATTGCCTAGTACTAACTTTGATAAGGAGTAGCTGCAAAGGAGTAGAATACACTTCATTATAACCAGGAAGTAGCTAAATTAAATGTCGAACCATAGGCGAATAGCAAACTGCATTAAAACTATGGAACTTGACCGCATGAAGCATATCATTTATTTGTCAAACTACATAGACGAAGAAATGGTATATACATGGAAAAGGATCTACTTCTTCCAGGAGCAGATATCATATAATCGCATCTCCTCTGCCTCAATACCTTCCAGCAGTAGCACAACAGGACAACCATGGTGTTTCACCTTTAGCATTATGGAAACACTAAGCCACCTAACCCATCTTGGCACAATTGACTCCATTGGCACCTTCTTCTTTCTTGACATCACTTGGAACCAGCCACCAGGTCCTTCAACTACTTTATATAGGGGAATAAGAAAAGGAAAGAAAATCAACAACCCGATCACTATAATAGGCTAATTGGCCAGATGGTATTTTAAAATTTTAAATTATCTACATTAGTATTTCTTAGACACCATATAGGAAATGAGAGAACAACAAAAAAATGTTAAATGAAAAATATGTACCTTAGCTATCTAAGGCTTATGAAAACTGTAATCTTGAAAGAGGAGAACATTAGAAATCTTAAGGTTCCTGGACCTGATTAGTGTCTTTGTCTAAATATGTAGTTGATCACCTAGTGCAAAGTATAAAACTTCTCATGATGTACCGATGGGAACCTAAAAGCAAGTGATCACACATACAAACATTCCAAGGGAAAATGCGTAAACCCACAACTCAAAAAAACTGCTAACAGGACCATGTATGATTTTGCAGCTTAGAATCTACATAAAGCAGAAACCTCTACCTAAATCTCACAACTAACTTTATTCGAACATTTATTATTAGATCATCCGTACTCCTTTTATGTACAAAATCATGCAATATCTCTGTCTAAATCAATGCCAATGCATGCACATGCACAAGTCTGAACTAAAAAACATATATGATCTAAAATAGATGCATGATTCTGCAAGAATACAAACTTCAGAGAAAACGTAAAGCATGCGAGAGTTTAAGTTGTACTATTGAGACTAGGACACTCTATCTTCATTTAGTTTCTTTGAAAATTCCAAATTTTAAGAGGATGGCACATGTGAGAAGAATATCTGAATCCAACACAAAGAACTAAACTAACTTTACAAACAAAAAATTCCAAGTTTGGAAGTGTAACACGTACGTGGATTGATATACTGGAAAGGAATGCAGCAACAATAGTCTGCTTGCATAAGAAATAATGGTCATGATGGTGCCAATGGAAAGAAATTGCCTGCACACCTGAACACCTGAACAGTACAAGATAGAAAATCAAGTGAACCAGCAATCAATGCCACTGAAGCAACTTAAAGTGTTAGCCTTGTTACTTGTGATGCAACAACCAGAAATAAAGTCATAAGGAGGGGAGGAAATAAAAGAACAGATTATGGCTTCAATGAGCCAAAGTAAACATATAACCAACTTTGTAGCAAAGTGCAGTTTGTTTACTTTAGATCTCCAGTATTGGGCGGTATACCCGTTTTCGTCTTTGCTCTTCTCTGGTTAACTATTGTACTTCGACAAAAATCACATAGTTCGAGAATGAACCAACTGCAGCATGCCTACTAATTAAGTTAGGTAGTAGTACTTCTGTACCATCCAATGGCTCGCTCGGCTTGAATAATCCATATGTATTTGTACACATTTTTGCTATATACCGCTCAACTAAAAATATTAGCGATTTTGTTCATACAGATTTTGTTTTTCGTTCATACATGGTTAAGAAAGAAATGTACATATGTCCCTAATGATATCCTTGGTATTTGTTTAAATCACCTGGGAGAACATATATGCCACTGGATCATACCTACACTCTGACACCTAACATAAAAACAATAGAAGGACACAAGTAAGCAGAGACATTATTCAAGATGTACACTCATGCCTGAAAAAGCTAGTGTAGCAATTATGGAAAATAAAACAATATTTGTGGCATCATAAAACTGGAGTGATCTTATGTTCACCTGTGATGTCAAACATTTAAAAGAAATAAAGCATCACTGCATACCACTGCTTCATGAACCAATAGATTAGCAGTACAATACTACAATTCATTACATTATTTGGTTTCTCGCAGAAATGGGAATTAAAATAATTAAAAGAGACTAATCTTTCACGTGAGAAGAACCTCCTGTATTTCAGGTTTGAAGTAACAATCATGACAACTATGATCAGACAACTGAACTAAAACAGTGCAACTGGCTTACTCATTCAGCATACCAGAATCTGGATAGCAGGCCCTCCACCTCCACGCCGGTAACCATGGTGAAGACACGAGGAGGCCCCGGTGGTCATCGTAGCAGTAGCAGCAGGTGCAGTGCTTGCGTGGCTGTTGACCTTAAACAGCTTGGCGACCAGAGATAGTCGACGCCGAGGTGTGCGACCTCCAATTCAACCACAAGCCCCTCCATCCTCGAGATATCCCACATTCCCCATCAATTTTCTCATGCAGTTTTTGAACTTCTCATGGCATCAGACCTACTCCGTTTACATTTATGAGAAAAATGGAACCGTGATATGGAGGATTCAGAGTAGAGATCTTTAGATGAACAACTTTTGCGCCACTATCTTTAGAGTAAAAACATCACATTGGCTCAAGTATATAAGAAGACAGCCTCAATTTGGCTTGTGAGAAGGCAAACCCACTTAGTTGAGTGCTTAGCACACCCAAAAAGTTTCTTCAACATGCTAGTAGTACTAAGAAAAAGCAAACAATCCACTTGCTAGCATAATTATTCCAACCAAAACAAGTCCTTGCATTTCCCTGTAAGCAAATACCAATGCTAGAAAAAGAAAGAAGTGGTGTTGTTTAGTTACCTTTTGTATGGATCTGATGGTCATACAGTCGAATCGTGAAGAAACTATGTGTTATATAAACCGGCACCGTTGCAAGGTGGTCAGCTCTATGCAAATCTCGAAACAAAGCTGCAAAAATTAAATAGACAAGTATCATCACACAATAGACACAAACACATACATTACCGCGGTAAAGCAACAGATGCTAGGTTGCAGACAACAGTTTCCTTAGGACTTGTGAACTGATCGTGCCCATATTCTGTCCTGCAGATAAATAAGAGTGTTAATAAATCATCATTGGAACCTGATCATTGACAGCATCAAAACTTGGAATACAATGTAATGTTTTGACATGAATTGTACCTTACAGAGCATATAAGGTCTGCCAGTTTATATCCGTGCCTTCAAAATGTCAAACCAGGGGGTCTGTGCTGGAATAACTTTCTTGGCCTTACCTTGAAACCAGAAAATGGATTAGTGAGGATTCGTCCTTTTTAATTCAATGTATATAGATAAAGTTTCTGGAAAAAACAGGGACGAATCCTCGTTATTTTGCACACTTTGCATGAATAGATCAGGGACCCAGAAAGCAATGAACCTCATTATTTTGCACATTTTGCAGGAATAGGTCAGGAACCTAGAAATCAATGAACCTCATTATTTTGTACATTTTGCATGAATAGATCAGGAACGCATAAAGCAAAGAAAAACATCCCTTCCACAATTCTTCTCCTGTTAAATTGGTATTCATCCGAGCACCTTCTAAGTTTAATTTAAGAAAATCTGGCAAGGAGAATGCTCACCTCGTGCTCCTCATGCTGGGGGGCGAGGAAGAGGTGGTAGCGGGGTGCAGGAGCTGCGGGGAGCCGCCATTGTGCACCCGCTGAGGCCGTCGTCCGCCACACCACCCGTCCGTCCGTCGCACCATCACGAGGAAGAGGCGGAGCGCAGCCTCATGCTTCGCGCCCGAGCCCTAGGCTGCTTGTAGCTCCCGATCCAGGAGCAGACCGAGCCGCCACGCTAGGTCGCGCCTGACCTCACCAACGCAGGCCGCCGCCGTCCGGTGACCCTCTCCTGTTAGCCACTGCACCTCCCTCTCCTCTTTCCCCCTCCTCTCCTCCCTTCTCTCTCTCCCTCTCATCTTGTCTCTCTGGGACTGATCCATGGCGATGCACGCCGTCGCCTTTTGCCTGCAGGTCGCAGCCACCGAAGAAGCTCGCCTCCGTGCCCGCACGCCTCAGATCCAGTGGATACTGAATGAGGGAGGAGTGGACGAGATGCGGGATGGGGGGCGCGACTGCCGCCCCCCATCAATGAACATTGTTGTCTAGTTCTGTATGATGTAGTCCGCATAATTACATGGCCAAATAAAAGAAACTATCACTGGTTTTGCACAGAAAAATGTACAAAAGTATACGGGGGTGGATTATTTATGGCACATATGAAAGTAATGTTGGTTGAGGAACAAGTTTCAGGTAAGCACGACGCTAAAACAGAGTAAATAAGACAATATGGCGTGCGTATGATTTCATATCATTTACCTGCTTCCCAATTCTTTGTGTATTGTTTTCCTTCTCTTTAAGTACCTTCAGAACTCTTTGTGTAGCAGCTCTAGCAATTTCAATGTCAGTGCAAGCATTAGTTCATTTGTCAACAGTTATACTGGCATCTTCCAAAGCCTAAGAATGATGCATGAGCTCGACCGAGCATTGCAACCAAGAGTGGCTGGAACAGCAACTGTGACATCAAAATAATACCAAATGGAAGTCCAACTTACTTTAAGATATCTAAACAGGTAAAGCAGACAAAAAGGCTGTGTACAACAAATGAATTTTTCTTTTGCATGATAGGCGCTGTCAATTCAAAAGGAGTTTTGAGATTCAGGAAGTACACTCACCAACATCAACCAAAACAAAATAACAAACTACTATGCCCTAAAAGCATAGTCTAATAACCCGAGGAAGCAAGCATTTTTAATTTGATAAACCAACATCTCGGTAAGTTTTTCCCCTAATAAAGCATAGTGTAACCACATGAACTCTCAATAGCATGCAAATACTATATCCTGTAAACAACAATGCGCAGTTCTTATTCTGTCCATGTTTCTTTCCCCTTTTTAGGACGAAGTATCTCTACTGTATATGGATGTGTACCTTCTCCCCTTGCTACCTAGTTTTTTCTGAGAAATAAATAGGTGGGTTGCCACCCAAAAATATGAATCATCAATTTAGGACACCCTTACCATAGGAGCATGTTACAGATTATCTAATAAGAGTTATAGTGTCCTAGTGGGAAGAAACTACCAACAGAACAGAACAGTCAAGATAGGCACGCATCTCAATCACATAGGAAGTCAAGAGAAACAATTAACCAAAGCCAATGTAGAAACAAAAAGCATGGTCAGGCAATATTAAAGGTCGAGAACAAAATATAGTAATATAAAATACCACAAGGAAGCCCGAAGATAACGGCATTCGGCTTAATATGATCGACTGAAATGCCTACCAGCAGGCTTTTACACTTTGAACCAGTCCACCTAATGGGATCTACTTCATTAATACATGTACCATTCCAGATCGCCTACAAAACAGGAGGTAAAACTGAGTAAACATTGTACAAAACTAAATTTTAGTTGATTTTAAACGGACATACCTCTCATTAACAACTTCACTCCGCGTACTGAATCTTAAACCTCATTCCAAACACAAAATGGACGATTCAAGATCTTCAGGAACTTCCAGCACAGAACAATAAATTCGGATGCAGCAACCCTGTAGAGTCCAACAAATTCAGATTCAAAATCTGCATGAACATGTTTTATGCTCAACCAACCCAAAAGGAATAGCTTTTATATGGCTACAGTGAACAATTTTTACTCGTCTTTTTCTAGTTACATATTATAATTTATTTTCTTGATGAAGAATATGTCGTATGTCTGTGCTCAAACTAAAAAGCTACAAATATATCCAGGGTTGTATGATACTACTATTTTTAAAGAGCACCAATAACCTCCTTTTTAAAGAGCACCAATAACCTCCTTGTCAGTATCATAATGTATCGTCTAGAATCATATGTCCAATTTTAGGGCAACTTGTACTACTTAAGAATGAAAAGTATGTGCCTAATTAACAAACCTTGGATTGTAAACACTTCTTTGTTTCAAGGAATTAGCCACAGTAGAGAGTGTGTGCATCTTTGAGCCGTTGCTACTGAAAGCTTTCGAAAGGGCCTCATTTATAAGCAGAATGTCTCTCCTCACACCAAATTATAGTTTGCCATCATCACCTCTATAAAAGGTAAATACTTTATGACTAAGAGAAATAAGGACATAAAGCTACGAAGTTCATCATTGTTCATTTGCCTACCGGAATAAGACTGCATCCCCTGAGACAAGTTTCTTTTTAGTAACCTATGAACTCCATCCAGTCGGTAAAAGATGCCTGGTTCACCTAGAAGGCGAAGGAGCATTTTATAACATCGCAAGAAGAACAAGGTACTGATATATTACAGGAATTGGACAATTAATCTTCATATAGATTTATTTTTTTAGTAAGCAAATTCCCAAATCTGCACCTCTCTTTTTGCATAAAAAGGACAATTAATCTTCATATGAAGTTATTTTTTTAATAAGCCAATTCCCAAATCTGCACCTCTCTTTTTCCATCTGTATCTACCATCTCTCAATCGACCATCAATCAAAATAGGTAAAAAGGACAATTAATATTCACATATAGTTATCTTTTTAGTAAGCTAATTCCGAAATCTGCACCTCTCCTTTTGCATCTGTATCTATCACCTCTGGATCGACCATCAATCAAAATAGGTAAAAAGGTAGATTGACCACATTGCACACCAAGGAGCATTAACTAAAGCGTGGATTGAGCAGAAAAATCAAAGATCAAGCGGGAACGAGTTGCAATACCTACCTACTGTCCTCGATCTCTCTTCCTCTGTAGGAGGCCGTCAGGATGGGGGCTCAACCAGGTTTGGTTCCTCCGCTGGAATGGGTGCCTTCACTGCACAACTCGCCGTTGTCCTGTGGCCGGCCTAGCCTGTGTGCGCCATCTCCCCCGTCGATGGATCAGGGTCATCAACACCTGCCTTGACCCGGCCCCTGCTGCCCCCGACGCTCAGGCTTGCCGCCGCTGATCTGGCCGTGGAGGGAACAGGGGAGCGCATGGCGCTGCATGCCGTCGCCTTTTGCCTGCAGGTCGCAGCCGCCGGAGAAGCTCGCCTCCGTGCCCGAGATCCAGCTGAGTGAGGGAGGAGTGGATGAGATGCGGGATGGGGGGCGCGACTGCCGCGGGAGGATGTGTGCGGCTGTGACCCCGGCTCCTCCTGTTGAGCACGGAGGCAGAGGGAGAGGCGAGAATCGTTGGTAGAGCCGACGCGAGAGGCGGCGGCACGGAGAAGAGAAGCAGGATGAGGGAGAGAGAGGAGATATTTTCACCGGAGAGAGGGGTTTGCCCAATCCTGCTCGCTGCTATCCACCCTCGCTGTTTTTATCCTGGCGCGGTGCGGTGCACTATTCATAGCTTAAAAGGAGACGTGGCCGGTGCCGCTAGATAGCCGGACTCGCTCATCTTTTATAAGTAAAATTATTCCTTTTGCCTTCCTTCTCAAACCGGCCCACCGGACACCGTACCAAGATCCGGTCTTCACGTAAGTCGCCTTCTGGGCCTTGGGCCTTGTCATTCATCTGACCCGCCTGCCGGGTCACCCATGAGTCGCCAGGCTCGGCCGGGCCATCAATGAGTCGAAGAATCCGGGCGGGTCACTAAGTGAGTCGCCAAGTCAGAGCGGGTGACTAGTGAGTCGCCAAGTCCGGCTGGGTCATACTTCCGGCCGGGTTACACCGCGGGGTATATCCCCGACACTGTGGATGCACAAGACTGTGGTGGCAGAGGTATGTGTCCGAATGCTCGGTTAGAGAGGCACGGTTGTGAAGTCTCTGGAGCCACGCGGGCATGGTACCGCGACCACGTAAGAGTCACGTCACGTGACATGTTAGGCACGTGGATGCAGGCATGGAAGGCACAGAAGTGAAGCCACCACAGGCACGGACGTGGGGTTTCTCGAGGCAAACGGGTATCAACCCTCTGGATGCTCAAGAGTGTGGTACTAGAGGCATGCGTCGGAATACGCAGTTGGACAGGGACGGTTGTGAAGTCTCTAGAGTCACGCGGGTGTGGCACCACGGGCACGAAAGAGTCACAACAGGGGCGTGGGGCTTCACGAGGCACCGGTCTCAGCCCTCTGGATGCACTGTGGTGTGGTAGCAGAGGCATGCTTGCGAATACTGAGTTAGGGAGGCATGGTTGTGGATGCATGCACCGGAGGCGCGGACGTGAAGCCTTTACAGGCACGGACATGGGGCTTCTCGAGGCACCGGTATCAACCCTCTGGATACACAAAAAGTGTGGCAGCAGTGGCATGGGCCGGAATACGCGGTTAGAGAGGCATAGTTTTGAAGTCTCTAGAGCCACGGGCGTGTGGCACTACAGGGGCCGAAGGCACGGAAGTGAAGGCATTATAGGCACGGTGGTGTGGCATCACGGGCACGTAAGAGTCACGGTGTGTGACACGTGAGGCATGTGGATGCATGCACCGGAGGCATCACGGGCACGTAAGAGTCACGGTGCGTGACACGTGAGGCACGTGGATGCATGCACCGGAGGCACAGTTGTCAAGCCTGTACAGGCATGGTCCTGGGGCTTCTCGAGGCAAACCGGTATCAGCCCTCTGGATGCACAAAAGTGTGGCACCAGAGGCATTTGTTGGAATACGCAGTTAGACAGGCATGACGAGTGTCACGACGCGAGGCATGTGGATGCATAGGGCCGGAAAGTGAAGCCTCTATATGCACGGACGTCGGGCTTCTTGAAGCATGGGTATCAACCTTCTAGATGCAGGAAGTGAAGCCACTACAGGCACTGCCAGAAACTGCAGTTCGCTCTCATAAATAAATACAGGAAGCCCCAACAATGCAGTTCGTCCTGTTGAAGCAGGAAGTATTGTTACTTCTGGAAGCCGTGTAGTGCGTTTGAACGAACTAAAACATTAACGCATTCTTATCATCAAAATAGAAACACACGATGCAGTTCGGTCATACAAAGCACGAAGTTCTTGCATACAAGCCAGGAAGTTTGGATTAGTTAAAGAAAACTACAAACTAATTTAAAAAAAACAAACACGCATGTCTGATAGATAAAAAACATATACGAGCTGTTATTACAGACCATATATCAGAGTAAGATGAACCATTTGATACGCTAAAAGGTACTCATTACAATCCACCTCAAAATCTTAACCAATCACATCAAACGTGATTTCAACAATACGGTCCCCAACTTAAAAAAAGTTGACGACAATGACTTGACGAGACTTCAGCCCACTATCAATGACGAATTCCTTCCAGCCTTTCTGTAGATACAGTCGCCCATCAACACCAACACGATACTTAACTGGTTTTGTGTGACCTTCGCCGAGAACAACTTGAAGAATACCCGCCTTCTTAAGGCGGAGAGACCTAATAGCTCGATGGGGGATTTTCTATAGGAATATTAAGGGAACTATTAGAGAAAAAATAGCAGAACAAAACAATATGCAATTCTGAAAATGCACAATGGAGCCATTAGCAGTACAGACAAAATGTAAAATGCAGTGTGCAACATGCTAATATGCAGTACAAGTCTAACTTAAATGCACTTCAAGCAAGGATGCAGTGCAGTGCGTGTCACACAACTACGTAGTCCACACGTCCTCACCTTGTAGTACACAAACACACACAAAAAGAAAACTCGGTAGTGCAACAGACCTCCATCTACACTAACAAAACCTACAAACAAGATAGAACAACATTGTGCAATACACTTTAATAGACAAATGAGGTGCGCTTCTATAGTAATAGCAGTTCAGAGTAGTGTGGGGATAATATTCAGATCAAATGAAAATTACCATCTTGTAATAAGTCTCCACATCTGTGGGCGTGAGGCGATGGACAAATGGGATGCTGCGGCCAAGGCCACGGCGAAGCAGAGCAGTATAGAAGTGAACGAGATTGATATCGTCCAGATCCAATCCTTCGATGAAAACCGTGCCGTACGTAAGCTGCTTTGCTCGCCCAGCTCAGCACAAGACCTTGCCCTCCAGGCGAGCATGCCTGGCCTCACTGCAAGCCCTGCAGTCGCAGTGCATCGGCACACCACAACCATGGCCGCAGCATGAAAGTTGCGCACAGGGGCGTGGGGCCATGGCAAAAAACCTAGAAACCGGAAAGAAAGAAAGGAAGGGCTCTTTGAAAGGAAGTGCCGATGTGGCTACAGGGGAAATGAACTGCAAAGGAGAGTTAAATATATAAAAGAGGAATCCAAAAGGTCTAGGCACACCAGGAAAAAAACAGGGAAATTAATGAAAGGTACGTTACCAAAAAAAGAGGACAATCAATACAGCTTATATTACCAATAAAAACGGAAGACAAAAAACTATGTACTAACTCGGCTGTTCAGTGCACTACTACATCCCACACCACGCAAACGCACCTCATTATTATATATATTTATGTAAAAACACAATTCAACAAACGATATAATTGTGAAGTCTCTAGATGCATAATTGTGAAGTCTCTAGAAGCGGAGGTATAGGTTGGTGGCATGCGGCAGCACAGGGCAGTACAGAGAGGAACGTGTGTGCAATATGAAAGATGCACGGGCGATCACGCGTGTGGAGCACATAGAGTCACGGTGCTTGTCATGTGAGGCGCGTGGACGGAGGCATCGGAGGCACAGAAGTGGAGGCACCACAAGCATGGTTGTCGGGCATCTCGGGACTGAGTAGGAGAGGTCCGAATACTCAGTTAGAGAGGCATGGTTGTCAAGTGTCTAGAGCTACGGGGGTGTGACACCATGGAGCATGTAAGAGCCACGGCAAGTGTCACGTGAGGCACGTGGATGCAGGTACGGGAGGCACGGAAGTGAAGGCACCATAGGCACAGGCTTGGGGATTCTCGAGGCACGGGTATCAACCCTGTGGATGCATAAGAGTGTGGTGGCAGAGGCATGTGTCCGAATGCTCGGTTAGACAGGCACGGTTGTGAAGTCTCTGGAGCCACACGGGCGTGGTACCGCGACCACGTAAGAGTCACGGCGCGTGACACGTTAGGCACGTGGATGCAGGCACGGAAGGCACAGAAGTGAAGCCACCACAGGCACGGACGTGGGGTTTCTCGAGTCACGGGTGTGGACCCTCTGGATGCTCAAGAGTGTCGTACTAGAGGCATGCGTCGGTATACACAGTTAGACAGGGACGGTTGTGAAGTCTCTAGAGTCACGTGGGTGTGGCATCACGGGCACGTAAGAGTCACGGTAGGGGCATGGGGCTTCGTGAGGCACTGGTCTCAACCCTCTGGATGCATGGTGGTGTGGTAGCAGAGGCATGCTTGCGAATACTGAGGTAGGGAGGCACCGTTGTGGATGCACAGGTATGAAGTCTCTAGAGGCACGGGTGTGTGGCACCACAGGCATGGGTTTGAATACTCATTTAGAGAGCCACGCTTGTACTCAGGCCAGATGCACACATCGCTGTAGGTTGGTGGCATTTGGCAGCACACGGTTGGACAGAGGGGAATGTCTGTGCAACATCAAAGTCACGGGCGATCACACGTGAGGAGTATGTAGAGTCATGGCGCGTGGACGTGAGGCACGCATGTGTAGGGAGGGACGTGGGGCTTCATGAGGCATGGTTATCAACCCTCTGGATGGACAGTTGTGAAGTGTCTAGGGGCACCGGCTTGTGTTCGAATACTCAGTTAGAGAAGCAACAAGGAAATACATGAATAAAAAGAGTTTGTTGCTTCATTATCATAATATGAGGTGCAGTTAAACCATTTTCTGAGGTTTCGATGGAGCTAGGCTCATTCGCTTATCAACAACTTTTAGACTGCATTGTTGTCGAAGATCTTTCTAATCTCATCACCCATATCGCTGGGTTTGATTTCATTCTGTTGGCTAAGTAACAGCCTGTATAGTGCTTCTGCTTTCCATTGTTCCATGTCATCCTATGAAAAGTTCACCAAAAGAAGGAGAAAAAACACATCAGAATTAGTTCGTGCAGTTGTATGATATCTAGTAGATTTAGTGCGAGTTTTCAGCGGAAACTTACGTCAAAATTATCTATGTCTTCGACGAAGTCGTTGCCATCATAGAGATACGCGAACCTTAGAACAACAAACGGAGTTTCACCTTTGTTTACTTTTGGAACGCCTTTTACAAAATGAACATCCCATTTACCCTTTTCCTTTTCGAATTGTTCATCGAGTAATACTTCGAAGACTTCTCTAAACCTGGGCACCTGGGAATTGCATTTTGTTTTTGTTTTAGAAAGACATGTAGTGCAATTTGTAAAACTGAAAGATGATGTTATTTACAATTCTTACCAGTTTGTCTTTATGGTTGTGGTATTTTTTATGCTCCCTTTCTTTTTTCTCTTTGTTGCTTTCCATCTCAGCAATTGCATTACATACTCGGTCATCATGTACATGTTGATCACGTGGATTTTTTAGGTGTTGTTGCTTCTTTAATTCTTCAAGAGAGGTTTCTTGAGGTTCGATAATTTGAAGTTTCCTTGTATATCTGTCGAGCACGAATAGTATGTACCGGTCTTCCTTTTTGAGTGGCATGAATACCTGCGGTACAAAAGTTTTATTGTTAGAGGAGAGTTTAGAATAAATTATTCTATTGAAATGCTTATTTTTATTTTGTTGTATGGAAAACGCTATTACCATTTTTTGCTGTTGAGAGCTTCTTTGATTGACAATGTTTAAGGTACAAGGGAACCAAGTTATCCTTGTCTTGTTTGAAATTATCTCTGAAGTTCGTGAGAGATTTTGTTGTATCCTTTAAACCCAGTATATGCTGCAGGCAATAAATAAATATGATAAAAACAAGTTAGAAAAAACAGATCGGTACCAAGAGATTAAACAGTCGTTGCAAAAAGACGAGTTTAGATGATCATTGTGGTTTTTTGAAATTTACCTCTGCAAAGCTTGGGCCTAATAATAGTCTATGTCTTTTGTCTGAAGTTTGCGTGCTTTCCCATATTTCTGCTAACTCATCGAGCACCTTCTTTTCCATACCTTGACGTTTGTTCTTCTTTGTAGGCCCAAATACTTCCTTTAGGTATGATCCAGTAAGAGATGTGTTGTCTCTCTCTGAATGTTGCCACAAGTATACATGTTTTCTGCTTACAGGCATGACAGTAGAACAAATTTTTGTTGAGAAAGTCAGTAACTAACAAATTGATAAACAAGAATTTAAGGTTCTTTTTAGTTTCCTGTCTTATTTGTGTAATTGCCGCCTCACTTTAACTAATTTCAGGTGCAAAAGGAACCAAGTCACCTTTTGAATTTGTTCTGCCATGTGTCACTCATGACTATTTGGTAGAGCTCAGTCGCCTTATCCACGTGTTGAAACGAATGTTGATGTCGCGGGTATTTCTTGCTGCTCCCTTATTGATGCTTGTTGTTTCTGACTCGCTCTATCAAAACAGATAAAAAATTATGGTTGTTGTTTCTAAAAGAAATATTTGAAGCTCTTGTCATGTTGAATAACAGTAAAAAGGAAATTAGTTATATTACCATTCATGGGCGAAAAAAGGTTTATAGTCTCTGGTTTGAAATCTTTGATTTTTTCCAGGAAGTTGATGCTGCTTTATTTGGTTGGTTTTACCGAATATGAGTGTGAATACGTACTCTGGTTTCCATTCGGCATCCACCTTGGTAGGCTGCAGGCACGTCAAAATGTATGGTTTATAGTTACATTGTTCACAATTGTAAATAAACTAATTACGCTAATAAAGAAATCAAGTTATTCGACGTGTATGTACTGTTAACTTACATGAAAATCCTCCCTGTCCTTGACCAGATCATTCCCATTCCAGTATTTTGCAAATTGGGCCGTGAAGTGTCCGCGTTGTGTTCCCTCTTGTTTTGGTGTGCATATCCTGTTAGGCCTTTCTGCTATCCTTCCCCAGTTTGGTTCGTTATTGTCTTTTAGTTGATGATACTTGTTCATCAGTACGCACATCCTTCTCATCTGTGATTACATTTTGGTTTTGTTGTTTGGGTGCAGCACTGAGAAAAGTAAGCGTATCATACTATCACGAGGAAAAGAATAAATCAATGTACAAAAGTACATACCAATTCTGTTCGATGCATATGGTGTTCACTCCAAGACCTATCGGCGTAGTATACGTAGTTCAGTGAGTCAAGAATGTCGATGGTACCTTTGTACTTGTTCAAGACATAGTGCATGAAGTGGCTGCCTGTGTGATGAGGTATCATGATCTACGTTGAGAGAAGATCATTGTTGATGTAAAACTTAAATTTCATTTAATTGTTCAAGCTTAAGTAGAATAAGTCATGCATTCAGTAATAATTCTGAACTTACCATCTTCTTATGTAGGATGTTTTTACCTCTCACAAGGACTTTAAATTCTTTTAGTGCCTCCTCCTCGTTTAATTCTGATAGGTCTCCTTTTTTATAATTGAGACCGAGCACCAGCTGCAAGAAAGAGAGTGTGTGGTTTTAGTTAAATATTTTATCATAGTAATGACGGTGGTGTTTTCGTGGGAGAGGTATGCATACATTTGTGAAATCTGCAGGGAGTACAATTGTATCGTCTGGGTTGAATTGTTTTTGTTCTGTCCATTCCTCCAATAACGCGTTTAGCATGGAGCCTTCCATCTGTGTATGTCCTTTTCCTGCCTGTTCCTTCAAGGATTTTCCGGTAATGTAATCTTCTCGCTTTGAGATTTTATATACCTGTAGTCTGCAAGAAAGGAGGGTTTACAACTAGGTGAGTGAATGGTTAGTTGGATTTTAGAGGATCTGCAGTTCTCTGGTAATTGTTTCCATGGAAGAAGGAGAATCTACTTACTCTCCGCAATCTTTCTGTCCTTGTCAGCTCATTAGATATTTATAGAGTTCCATGGCCTTTTCTTTGTAAATGAAATCTCCTGGAACAAGTGTTGCAATGTTGACTTTCTCAAAGAGCTTGCTTGTTCGCTTCAATGGCCTCTTAATTAGGATTATGTTTGCTGAGCTGATCTTAGATGATTGAATCATTGAGGGTTTTGGGGAACTTGTCTGCACTCTTGCCAGAAGCCTTGCCTTTTTCTTGTCGTAACCTAACTGTGCCTGCTCGTTAAGCTGCTCAGATGTTGGTGTTTCCTTTTGTGTGTTGTCATTTTTTATGCTCTGTTCTACTGAGATTGCAGCATTGTGTTTCCTATTTTGAAGTATCTTTTGTTGTAAATCCTTCTCTTTCCGCTTCTTTTCATCTTGTGCATGTTTCGCCTCAGGTGATGTTGCTGATATGCGATCTTTGCCAAAAGGTTTCTTGTTCTGTTCGGAAAGCTATTGTTGGCGAGTTGGTATGCTCTTCGTCCTGTTGTCCACTTCTAAAGGAGAGCCTGTTATGTCTCTGGCCTTTTTATCTGGGGGTGGTCTGTCTGGTTCTATCGGTGGATCCTTGCGTTCGTCTTCCTTTTGTAAATCAGTGCCTGGTTGCGCATGTTGTTCCCTCTGTAAATCAGCATCTGTTTGCGCATGTTCTTCTGTGAGTGTTTCTTCAGTCACTTCCGTAGTATCCTTGCTGCTTACATGATAATCTTCTTTCTCCTCATCACTGCTTGTGTCATTAATTTCAATAACTTCTACCTCTTGAGCGCTTTTGTGAATGGGCTCGGGAGTTGGAGGAAACTCTTGTTCTAGTATGTCACAGTCTATCCGTTGCATTTCTCTGTCTTCTATATCGACTTCACCGTTAAGCATATCTGTTAAAATCAAAAAATAATAATAATAAACCCTATTGGTATGTCTCTGAAAATTAGATAAGGAAAACATTACTTTTTTGTCTTTAGAAAGACAAACCTGTGGTGTAGTTGATTAATGACAGTGCGGTAGTATCTCTGTATTGGCTGATTATTTGATAGAGAATTTTCTTCCTCAACTCTGGGACTTGTTCTTCTGTTAGCAGCACTGTTTTTCCATCATCGGTGTAGTGCTTCACGTAAATGAACATATAGAACGCACAGTCCAGACTGCAAGTAGAAGGATGACCGGTTACTGTCGCTGTCCTAAAATGTTTGGGCAGTTTAGATGAAGTTGCCCTAACGTCCTATGTTTTTATGAATTGTATTAATAAATGTTACAGTGAGTAGGCAAAAGGAGAAAGGTTTGTAGTGCTTATGTTGCTCCCTGAAGTGGCACCTGCATTTTGACCTTTCTGAAATGGTCAATACTTCTTGGAGACAGTTGGAGCCGTGTGCTTATTTGCTTCCATATCTTCTTTACCTTGCTTGTTACTGTGTTGAAGTAATCTATTGTGCCTGGATATGCAGTTGTTGAAGAGTCAAGGAGTTCAAAGCGCTCTTTTTTCATGTTGACTATAGCGGTGAAGTAGTGATTGATAGGTTTGTCTTTATTAGTCCCGGCTATGCAAACTGGTAGAAAGAACTGCAAAATGCAAAATAAATAATTAAGGAAAACACTTTGGGATACTTCTTAGATCTGGTCATGATTTGTTGATCATAAAAGCGAATTGTAGAGCCATGATTGTATCTCTTATCTGTAACATGCGATCTGCTTACCATGTCGTAATCTTGCAGTTGTTCCCCTTCTTCCACATCGAGGAATCTTTTAAGCCTTTTAGGTATTGTTTTATCTCTGACGTTTGCTTCATCTTTATTTTTCAACTCCAATGGATCTTCCTAATTGGCTCTGTATATTGATTCCTGGTTGTTTTGCCATGTGTGCGTAAAAGAAATTTGTAAGTTTGACTGAACACAAAGGTTGATTGATTGATAGACTGATATTCATTGTTGAAACTTGAGCTTTTGCCGTGATCTTTACTTACGGTGTGCATCCTAGCATTCAGAATAAAGAATGTCACAAATTCAGTGTTTGCATCTATGACTTCATAGTCTTCCAGCGTTAATGTCCTCAAACAAATGTCATGATTCTTGAGAAACACCCGCTGCTTTTGGCGCCATTCATTTGTTATACCTCTTTGATCCCATCCTCCTCCCTAAACACACATGAAGAGCAAACTGAGCAGTTAGTGCCAGTATATTATGTATATTGTGCGTGGGCTTTCAACGTGTGTGAAACCATCACCTCAATAAACAAGTTCTGCAAGCATTGAAAGCATCACAACAAGTCAACAACCTCATCCAGATTAAAGCATGTTTGTGAGATAAACAAGGTCTTGACAGAATCCAGCACCGCAGATAGGCTACTTATGCACAGACCCTTCATTGAGCACAGAACATGATATTATTAGCTTGTGGATGTGAATCTTATGTGCTTTTGAATAACAGAGGTCAAAGTAATATGCAGAGGCAGTACCTGAATAACTGTAGACCCAATGACGATATTCGTTTCATTGGATAATTCAGAAATTTCCCCCAAGGTGTCCAATTTAGGCACAGAAACAACTGTTATTTGTAGTTGTGCATCTACAGAATCATGTAGCAGTCTTCGAAGTGAAGGGGCATCCTCAATGATGAGTTTTCCTCCGTCAGAACGAATGCCAATGCTTACAAGCCTAGCTGAGTTTATTCGCAGACAGCAGAATTTCTTGTTGCAAACAAGCAGCAGGCACTTCAGGGCAGGGCAACTGGAGTGGATGACCTTCTGCAAGTAGACATCCGATATATAAACCTCCACCAGCGAAAGTCTCCTGAGAAGTGGGAGGCGAAGCATTTCTACTAGATTGTCTTCTAGTTTGCACATGGCGAAGGTGACGGTGTGGAGAGAGGAATGAAATCTCGAGATGGATGCCGGTGGCGACGGCATAGATGAAGGGGCTCTGCGTGGTTTCCTGGGCCCTGGGTAGAAGAAATTTGGGAATATGTGATAGAACTCTAAAACCTGGAGTTTGTCCAGATTCCGAGACAGGAACAACTCATCGACGGCACAAGGTTGGCACTGGAGGTAGCTTGTCGGGATGCAGAGGCGGTGAATCGGGCCCTCGTGATCGGAGAGGATAGACACAGGAAGACTGAAATCACCAGCCGCAGATTCTCCGCGACAGTTGCAACTAAGATGTCGGCATTGAGTTCCGATGTATTTTTTTGGACGATTTGCTTGCTAGGGAGAACGCGGATGATTTTGCAACAGATTTTTTCCATGGACCTGGTAGAATGAGTATCAGGGATTGCACGAAAGTCGAGATCGAGAGGTGCGGTGCGCCATATGTGGCACCACCGAGATGCGAGCACTTGTGTGCGAATGCCCTCCTTTGTGGGGAGATGAGAGATGATCTTGCCGAGGATGGCGTCCGGGAGGTCGCTGATGCGGTCCGGACCAGATTCAACATGGTTCTCGGATCCAGTGGGCGGGCCATAGCCGCTCCTCTTAACGAGCTTAGAGGGCACGTGTACAACCGCGAACCTCGTCTTCTTGTTGCTAGAGGCATGCTTCTTCATATCCATTGCCGTGGTCATGCCGCCTCCGTTGCAGCTCTACGTGCGGTGGATCTGGAAAGAGGGTTAGGGTTTCACGATTCACCTTTTTTCCTGAAATATATATATATATATATATATAAATATATATGTACCTAAACTAGAAGATTTCGATGCGGTGGTGGACTAGTCACAGCCTCGATGGACATGCGGCTTCTCGAGGCACGGGTATCAACCGTCCGGATACACAAAAGTTTGGTGACAGAGGCATGGGTCTGAATACTCAGTTAGGGAGGCACGGTTGTGAAAGTCTCTAGAGACACGGGGGTGTGGCGCCACGACCATGTAAGAGTCACGGCAAGTGTCATGTGAGGCACGTGGATGCAGGCGCCAGAGGTACCTAAGTGAAGCCTCTACAGGCACGGACGTGGAGGTTCTCGAGACATAGGTATCAACTCTCTGGATGCACAAAAGTGTGGTTGCAGAGGAATGGGTGCGAATACTCAGGTGGAGAGACACGGTTGTGAAGTCTCTGGATCCACGGGCGTGTGTCTCCACGGGAACGTAAAAGCCATGGCTTGTTTCACGTGAGGCACAAGGATGCAGGTGCCGGAGGCACCGAAGTGAAGCCTCTACAGGCACAGACGTCGAGGTTCTCGAGACACGAGTATCAACCCTCTGAATGCACAAAATTGTGGTGGCAGAGGCATGGGTGCGAATACTCAGTTAGAAAACCATGATTGTGAAGTCTCTGGACCCACGGGCGTGTGGCTCCACGGGCACGTAAGAGTCACGGCTCGTGTCACATGAGGCACGAGGATCCAGGAACTTGAGGCACCGAAGTGAAGACACTACATGCACGTACGAGTATCAACCCTCTGGATGCAAAAAATTGCGGTGGTAGAGGCATGGGTCCAAATACTCAGTTAGGGAGGCACGGTTGTGAATTCTCTAGAACCACGAGGGTGTGGCACCACAGGCACGTAAGAGTGGTGGCAGAGGAATGGATGAGAATACTCAGTTGGAGAGGCACGGTTGTGAAGTCTCTGGACCCACAGGCGTGTGGCTCCACGGGCACGTAAGAGTCACGGCTTGTATCACGTGAGGCACGTAGATGCAGGCACCAGAGGCACTGTTTTGAAGCCACTACACGCACGGGCGTGGGGTTTCTCCAGGCCTGGCTGGGCATCAACCCTCTCTGGGTGCACAAAAGCGTGGTAGCAGAGGTCCGAATACCGGGATAGAGAGCCACGGTTATGAAGCCTCTAGAGTCACAGTGCGGTCACATGAGGCACATGTATGTGGATGCAGACACAGAAGGCACCGAAGTGAAGCCTCTACAGGCACGTAGACTGTGAGGCTTCTCGAGGCACGGGTACCAACTCTCCGGATGCACAAAAGTGTGGCGGCAGAGGCATGGGTGCGAATACTCAGTTGGAAAACCATGATTGTGAAGTTTCTAGACAAAGTCTGACCTTGAGATGAAGATATCCAAGCTTCAGCCTGGGGTCATCGGTAACAACAGCCGTCATGTCACGAGAGGCACGGTTCTACGGGCGGACGAAGCACGGACGTGCTTCGGTATTGGAAATGTTCCCACTGACGAGTTCATTATCAGGAGCATGGTCCTATACTAACAAGAGTCAGGGTCGTGACTAAATATTCAGAATGTTTCCGCTGAAATATTCACTGTGGGAGGCACGGACGTCCGGTAGCACGGAGCACGAGTTTACAACCAGTAGATCCATAGGTTTATAGGTCATGTAAATACGCTCTGAGCATCTTCTTCGTTCTAACAACAATTATATTTTTTGCAGCTTCAATGTTTTTTTCCGTGCAGCTGCGTACTGCTCTACATCACAAAACCAATCTAGTAACATAATATAAAGCCATATCAAATGGTACCATATTAAAAATGCTTCCAGCTTGTGTCGTCTGTTAGAAGACGAGCACAGTTACAAGACTTCGTAACCAAGGATTGTTATGGAAAGCTTACAGACGGTGCAAAAAAGTACAAGGGTTGTTTGTTCATGTTCAGACAAAACCCACGTTCAAAAGGGTGCAACAACATGTAACCCTGCAAGCTTGAACAACTTACTCCAGCTCTGTTTTCAGCAGTCACAGCTGAATGGGTCCGTCAAATCCATGTATTCAACACGTGTGAGTTTTAAATAAAAGAACCGATGCTTGCACACTGCTGATAATATAAGGCGAGCACGTTCAGAAGCCTTTTTGTGCCAGAGAAAATCCTTTTGTTGCTTTTCGTAAAATTCTTCCATGAAGTCTTGGTGGAAGCGATAGTTAAACCTCATGGTCTCAAGCTTGCTTGCATTCAGAACAAAGAATCTCACAAATTCAATGTTTACCAAGTAGGGTTCATAGTCATCCAGCGTTACTGTCTTCAAACGAAAGTCATGTTGTTTGAGAAACACCCGGTGCTTACGACGCCACGTATTTGTTTCTCTGTAACAGACTCCTCGCTAGATGTACATGAAGAATGAAAATACTGAAGGTCTAAAAAGAGAGATTCTGTTGAAAGAGCAGATGAATGATTAGTTCTATTACCTCCGTCCTGATAAAGTATTTATTAGATTTTTGTAAATACGGGTGTATGTAATACTAAAACATGTCTAGCCACGGGCATATCCATTTACAGACAAATGTAAGACAAGCTTTTTAAGATAGACAGGGGAAGTAGTACAGTATGCATGTTATGGGCTTTCAATGTGTGTGAGAATCATCACCTCGATAAACAAGTTCTCAAGGCTTCAAAAGCATTGCGTCAAGGCAACGACCACGTCCACTTCAAAACACATCTTGATGAGCAAAGTCTTGACCATTTGAAGCACTGTTGATAGGCTGACTATCGGCAAACCCTGCATGGTGCACGCACAACGATATTAAAATTGAATAAAAGGTTGTATTACATGAAACTTGTTTACTCGGACAAATGCAGCTAAAAAGTAAGTACCTGGATAACTGTAGGGTTACGCGTGACCTTGGATTCGGAGAAAAAATCATGGAATTTGCCCATGGTCTCCAGTTTAGGTGCAGATATGATAGTTATCTGCAAGTTGTTGCTGAGAATATCGTTAAGCAACCGTTGAAGTGAGGGGGCATCCTCTATAACAAGTTCACCATGTCCACATCGAATTCCAATGCTTACAAGGTTACATGAGTTTATTCTAATGCAACGGCTTTCCATATTCCAAGTAAGCAGAAGGCATCGGAGTGCCGGGCAACTAGAGTGGATGATGCTTTGAAGCGAGACGTCTGATATATCAACATACACAAGTGAAAGTCTCTTGAGCAGTGGTAGTTTAAGAGCCCGAACGTAACTGTCTAGTATTTGGCAAAAAGCAAAGGTGGCGGTGTGTAGAGAGGAGGCAAACCAAGAGAAGGATGTCGGTGCAAAGGGCGCAGATGAAGGGCATATGAGTGGTCGTATGACACAGTCTCTCACGAAATCTGGGAACATGTAATAGAACTCGAGCACCTGGAGATTGTCTAGTTTGGATGATTTGAGCCAGGCGTCGACGGCGGAGGGTCTGGACTGGAGGTAGCACGCTGGTATGCAGAGGTGGTGAACTGCGCCCCCATGGCCGGAGAGGATGGCTTCCAGAAGGGTCATATCATCAGTGCCAGATTTGCGACGACACCGAGTTCCGAAGTGTCTTTCGCGGGCGAGCTCCCAGGTGGGAGGTTCACCGCGGGGCGCTATGGAGATTTTCTCGATATGAACTGTTTCTAGAGGCTTAAAAAGACGAGCGGCAGGGATCTCATGGCAGTCGAGATTAAGAGGAGCGGTGCGCCATAGAGGGCGCCACGGAGATGCGAGGACTTGAGTGTGAATGCCATCCTTGGTGGGGAGACGGGAGATGATCTCACCTAGGATGCCGCTCGGAAGGTCGCTGATGCGGTCCAGACAAGATTTTTTTTCGTGCTCCTCAGATCCTGTGAGCGGACCCTCACCGGTTCCCGCCGGTACCACCAAACACCCAGAGGAATGCGTCGCCGGTGGCACAAGCCTTGCCCTCTTGGCGCTAGAAGCATCGGACTCCATCTAGAAGTGATGGGTGCGGTGGATCTGGAAAGACGGTTCTGAGGACGGAGTTGTTGCAGCAACACGGTTTCACCTATTTAGACTGATGTCGTTGTGGGAACAGTGACTAGACTAGCCTCGCGGATGTGCCTCCCTGGGTACACGAGTCAGCTGAACCAATGATAACATGCTGGCCAAGCCTCCACTTGATTCACGAACATGCCTCTCCGAGCAACGTGTCACTACAAACATATTGAAGACAGACGCACGACCGTAACTCTTCTTCTTAACATGGGACGCATGACCGTAACACTTCTTCTTAATATGGGACCGTGCCTCCACTAGCTCAACCGACGTGCCTCTCTGAGTACACGACTCACCTGAAATAATGACAGCTGAGAGGCACAACCGTGTCTTCTTTTACTATAGACCCATGCCTTTACTAACTTCACGGTCGTGCCTCTCTTACTAGACGAGTCAGCTAAAATAATGGAAACACAGAAGCATGACCATGAGCCATCTTAAGATAGGACCGGACCTCCCCTAGATTCACGTGCCTCTCTGTGCAAACATGTCGGAGGAAACATTTCGAACAGAGAGACACACCCACAACAACAACAACAACCAGAACAACAACAACAGCAACAACAACCATGTTTAGCTTTGCATCTGATTTCAGTACCATAGTTTGAATAAGAATTTGAACTGATAAGTTATATTAGTAGTGTACTGTGAGGATTTCAACTGCACGCATTGTTTGAAATAACACACATACGATACTTAACTTGATACTACTAGTTAACATTTATATGGTGTAATGCCATCCCTGCATCACCGTACACGTCTTGCATCATGCCGTTTTTTTGTAAAGACCAGTGATCACAAGTGAGAGCAAGTACTTGCTGCGCACAGTGCATCACTGGATACTGATGAGTACAACCCAATCAACTATCAGCCTGGCTGCATCTGCAAAAGCAGAAAACCCGGTGATCGCCATCCTTCCATCTTTGTGTATACAGTAGGTGCTAGGCAAATCAAGGGTGCTAAAAATTTGAACAAGCCTGATGCTGCCCTTGAGAGGGAGATATCCAAGCTTCATCCTAAGGTCATTGGTAACAATAGCCGGGATTTTCTGTACAAGAACAAATTATTTTGGCATTAAATTAGGAGGACAGACATGTTGACGGTGGATTAGAGAAAGAAACAATGATGTACCAAACGGTCTGTGTGAACGTTGGTGAACATAGACAGTGCACAAAGGTGATCGCAGGGATGTGTTTAGCATTTAAGACTAGTTTAATCATGCACGCCATGTGAATATAGGAAAGTTTTATGCCCCGGGTGTAGACTGCCTTGTCTATGTAGCTCCTCTGTGATAAACTGAGACCTTCAAGAGCTAAATAAATACAACCATGTATTAGCCACTATGTGTGAAGCAGTGAATAGAGCAGTTAAAATTAAAATAAGAGAATAATGGTTTTTAAAAGGGAAATTATAGTTTTAATCTACATTGTGAGCACAAAGAAAGATTTAATACATTATATCACAGAGATTAAGCATATAAATGCCAACGACATGCCACAGTAAAATTATAAATAGATAAATGTTAAACTAGAACAAATATTAAGTCAAGTAGCATCTTGATAAGCGATCAGAACATACCATCGGAAGGTTTGGGAAAGGCTTTGTGACCTCCTCGAGATTCACTCAACATCAAATCAATGTGAAAGAAGAAATCTTCTCCTTGCAAATCTAGTTTAATAATATCACCGTAAAACAGATCATAGTCACGTATCAACTTTTCCCATCCACGTCCATTAAACTTAGACCTGTGGTTGCCATCTGTAAACTTAATCTTGTAAGACAATTCCTCAGTAGTGCCAAACACAAGGTCAAAATCTTCTTCTTCAAAACAATCCTCAAAAGCTTCATCTTTCCATAAAGAGATCAAAGAAAGGACCTGGTTCCGGTAGTAGCATGGGACATACTGCAAAAAAGTAAAATTAAAACAAAAGTATATAAAAGTTTTACTGATTTTCAGAAAAATGCATGGAAGTGTTTTTTTCCTTGTAATTACTTGGCTTTCAGGCACAGGCACAGACACCGTCTATGATATTTTATTAAACCTATACAACACAGTTGAGCTTCTAATTACATCAAGGCATATAAAATAAAAACAAGCATGCGCAGTATATTTTGTTGCGAAGGAATATGTGTGGCTGCTGACTACGGATTAAAGGTAACTGTAGCAACGACAGTGATGAAAGTTTTTTACTAGCCACGTGATTGGTAGTAAAACTTACCAGGCATGACTCATAACAATGAGGCAAAGGCACAATCAAGAAAGATTTGGCAACATCAGATTCAACACCGGGATAGTTGAGGTTCCTGCAAACACCACACGCCATGCTTGCCTGCAAGATGTAACAATATATAAGACTCGGGTTCATTAATTATTAAAGATACTGGTATCCAATGAGAATGACTATATAGATCTGACTATATAGATCCATTTATTTCAACACTCTGCTAATGGTACATAGAATTAAAGGACTATACATCACTGATACTTGCTCGTTTCAATGAGTAAGATAGAGCGGAGCGAATGCTGATTTGGTGATATCCCTTGATGTCAGTGTCTCTGTAAAAATAAAAAAACACGCACAGACCTCCTCAAATCTACTAGCTGGCAGGGAACTAGCTGAAAAAATTCAACTGTAGTCCTCCAAGATTATTCCCCTATAGAACCTTAAAAGGGGTAAGATCTTATCACAAAAAAAATTAAAAGGGTAACATACAACAAGAATCCAACTAACAAAACACAGTGCGCAACGCATAAGTAATCAGCAGAGGGGAAAAATTACTGTATTTCAGAGGAAGTGGTCGAACCATAGATCTATATGTGTGGACTGTAGAGTGAGGAAGATGAAGGAAGTAAGATGGAAGGAACCAGACAAGAGGAGGGAGTGGAAGAGCAAGTGACTCAGGAGAGGAGATGCACATAACGTTGTATTTATGGAGTAATTATGGAGAGGGAAGTAATTTTGTGTACTCACTTGCCAAAACTGAAATTACTGGGAAAAGTAAATGGCTCCTCGCCATCCCAACGCAAAAAAAGGGGGTAGGGGGGGTTGTGGTGGGTCTGGTGAGTAGGTGTAATCTTTGGTCGAGCCGGACCATGTCGAAGTCCCTCGCTTTCATTTCTCCTCTCGCTCTCTCACTATCTCTCTCCCCCCTCTTTCTCTCCCTCTTTCTCTCTCTCTCTCTCTTTCCTCATGAATTCGATGCCGCCTACGACACCGCATATGCTCACATCCTCCGTGCCATGTCGACACCAAACATTGGAGAAGAGAGGAGGAACGAAGGCTTGAGCTGGATTTTGATTTCTATGTAGGTGATTTTCTGCTACATACGGAGTGTTGAACTGGGGTTTTGTTTTCCCAACAAAAGATCCGAGCTCTAAAAATTCATGTGTCCTTGTAGGAGAACCCTGATACCATTGAAGACCGGGATTTTTGTGGTAAAGAGGTCGACCATCCTATCTATTACGTTCTCCATGATACCAAGCCTCTCAGGTGTGTGGCCTTTGAAGGAAGTGACACGGGAAGGAGGTTCTACGGCTGTGCTGTGAAAGTTAGTCACTTTCAAAAATCCGTGCTACTTTCTTGTTGAATCAAACTGGTTGGATATAGGACATGTAGTCTCCAAAGAAGACTGATTACTTCTTGTGTTTTACGGTTGATTGTAGGAAACATTGTGTAGTCCTTTTAGTTTACATAAAAGTTAAAGATCACTACTTATTATACATCACTGTACACAAAAGAACTGATCTAAACACTCTCATGTTTGTTTACAAAGGGAGTTCTATTTAATGGTCAATATATTCTTAAAAAAAACTCTCTAAATAAGTTGGCTGGAAAGGTAGCTCCATATTAATTGAAGCTGGCTTAAAAGAAACTAAGTACAATTTTGAAATAACTCCATGGACAGGGTTGGCGAAGTACATAATTAGTGATGCGGATACCTAACCATTGACGTGCCACATTACATAAGCACAGCAGATAGTCAGTTGAATGAGGTTATAAACCAAGTATATGTCAACTTTATTATATCCCAGAGCTTGAGCAGTAGTATATTAATAGTTTCTGTTCATTTTGTTCCTTTTTGTTCGCAGAGAGGCGTGAACTGTGGAGTCGTCGAATGGGTTGACCACCCATGGCCTATCATTATGCAGAGGTGCCTACTCAAGCTCTGGGAGATGTTGCATGAGAGCAATGATGATAGGCAAGCACATAATGAAGAGATAAGGATGCTTAAAATGAAGATTGAACAAGTGAACCTTAAGCTCAAGAATCTTGTTGCAGCTGTGGAAAGAACTAATGTAACTACCATGAAGATTGACAGGCAGAAGAAGCAGATGGGTATCGCTGATAAAGACGTCAAGCGCATTCAGAGGTCTCTCATAGGTGCCATTCAAAATCTTAAGGACGAGAGGGGTGAGATTAAGCTGGACAGGGATTTTCTGAGGGAGGAGGTGCATATGCTGAAGGAGAATAGGAAGAAGATGCAAAGCGTCATCTGTGATCTTTTGGGGCAAGGGTTTGCAAACACTGATGACCTCCTGATGATCAAGGCAATCCTCGAAGAATGATCATTAACAATTGTCTTCTTTTGAAACGTTGCAAGGAATACTTGTCTAGTATAAGTTTATGATTGGACATGGTTATTTTGCTAAAGGCATCTATCTTATTTTTTGCAATCTTTCAGAGGACGTGTGATGGTCTACGCACATGAAAAATTGATCTCCTAAATATTTTTATTTTCAAACACACGTGCTGCTAGCGAGGCGCATCCGGCAATCTTTTGGCTTGGATCATTCCACAAGACATGGGTTACTATGGTCTAGCAAGGCACAACCCTCGCTTTGGCACGCATGGGGAACCATGCCTCTGCTAACTTGGCACTGAGTTGTCAAAAGCACGGTTCTATGTGAAGCAGGAGCACCGCAGTACTACTGACACACATAAAATCTATAATCTACAGAGGCACGCTTACTTCTGAAGCCGACGCACGTTTGTGCCTCCGTGACTCGAATGTTTGTAGTCAGACATAAACTCGTTCACGGCCATGCGTTTCCATGAACAGAGGCACGTACCAATTCGCACAGAAGCACGGTCGTAAATCTACAACAAGGCGTATGTTTCTAAATCCATCGTGCCTCTCGGCGTCCCAAAATTTCCCACGGGTCACATTTAGTGGGAGAGGCAACATCATGAGGTCGTTGGAAGCACAGTTTCACATTAAGCAGAGTCACGGCCATGCGTGTGTGTGTAAGGAGGCAGTGCCGTCCGGTCACTACAGACGCACTGGTTTACATGCATAGATGCATGTTCATTGCAGAACAGGCAAGGCCCTGCATCTTCTATTCCAAATGTTTTTGTTCCCTGGTCCACTTAACAGAGAGCAACACGTTCATTCGAGGACTTCTACACACAAATGTTGTAGCATCAAGATAAAATGACATAAATCTAGGTTGATTGATTTTAGTACATGTGAGCTGCCTCGTAGCTGCATACCACAAAAGCATTGTTATAACAAGCTTACAAAACGGTGCAAAAGGTGAATGGATTGTTTGGCCATGTTTAGACATAACCCAGTCTCGGAATGGCGCGACAACATCTAACTGTATTAGCTTGAACAACTAACTATAACCCTGTTTCCAGCAGTCACAAGTGAACGGATCTGACAAATCCAGGTATTCAACATGCCTGTGTTTCAAATCCAAGCATGCATGATCGCAACATGCTGATAATTTGAGGTGGGCATGTTTAGAAGCTTTATTCTCCCACTGGAACAACTTCTGTTGCTCTTCGTAAAATTCTTGCGTGAAGTTTGAGGGGAAGCGAAACTTAATCCTGATGGTCTCTAGCTCCGTTGCACTCAGAATAAAGAACCTCACAAATTTAATGTTCTTCCCGCTTCTTTCATAATCTTCCAATGTTACTATCTTCAAATGAATGCTACGTTCTTTGACAAACGCCCGGTGCTTGTGACGCCAAATATTTCTTACACCATTAGCAATGAATCCTCCCTGAAGACGCATAAAGGTTGAAAAATACTTAAGGTCTATAGAAGGAGAAAATGAATGATAGATTCTATGACTCCCATCCCAAACAGTTTGTCATACATTTCTCGAGATACGGATGTATATATAATACAAAAACATGCCTAGATACAGGGTGTATCCATTACAGACAAAATGTAAGACAAGCTTTTTGACATGGAGGGAGTACTGCACTATGCATGGTATGAGCTTTTCATTGTGCGTGAGAATCATCACCTCAACAAACAGGTTCTCCATGTTTGGAAGGCATTGAATCAAGTGAACCACCAGGTCCACTTTATAAGACATGATCAAAATCAAGGTCTTGACAGATTGACGCATTGTAGTTAGGCTGGCCGTTGACAAATCCTTCACGGAGCATAGAAAATAAATCATAAAATTAATAAAACAAAGGTTGGATGACATGAAACTCCTTTCCTCAAGCAAATGTAGCTGAAAGTATTGTGAAATGTCAGTACCATAAGACCTGTGGAGTCAAGCGAGATCCTGAATTTGCCCAATGTCTCCAGTTTAGGTGCAGAGACGATGAATACCTCCATGTTATTGCTCTGGATATCATGAATCAACCGTTGAAGTGAGGAGGCATCCTCGATGATGAATTTTCCTTTCTCACCATGGATGCCAATGCTTACAATGTTAGGCAAGTTTATTGTGATGCGATGCCTTTCTCTATTGCAAACAAGCAGTAGGCACTTGAGTGCAGGGCAACTAGAGTTGATTATGCTTTCCAACAAGAAGTTTGATATATCAACCTCAACAAGCGAAAGTCTCTTGACCAGTGGTAGTTCAAGCGCCCGCACATAATGCTCTGGTATCTAGCAACACGCGAAGCTGACAGTGTGCAGAGAACAGGAAAACCGAAAGATGGACGTCGGTAGTGACGGCGTAGATGAAGAGCATGTGTGTGGTAGTTTGACCGTTTGTTTCATGAATCATGGGAACAGGTAGTAAAACTCAAGCACCTGGAGATTCTTCAATCTGGAGGACTCAAGCCAGGCGTGGACAGTAGAGGGTCTACACTGGAGGTAGCACGCCGGTATGCAGAGGCGTTGAACTTTGCCATCATGGCCGAAGAGGATGGACTCTGGGAGATACGAATCATCATCAGGAATGGTTTTTCCATGATGCCAAGTTCCGATGTATCGTATGCGAACAAGCTCCTCGCTATAGGCAGAGGCCCTACTGATGATCTCGATATGAACTATTTCTAGGGGGTTAAAAAGATGAGCGACAGGGATCTCACAGCAGTCCAGATTCAGAGGAGAGGTGCGCCAAACAGGGCGCCACTGGGTTGATAGGATTTGAGTGCGCATGCCCTCCTTAGTGGGGAGATAGGAGATGATCTCACTGAGGATGGCGTTCGGGAGGTCGCTGATGCGGTCTGGACCAAACTCCTCTTCATGATCCTCAGATGCAGTGGGCGCACCCTCGCGCTTCCAGCCGCTACCGCCAAAACACCAGAGGAGGGTGTCACCGGTGGCGCGAGCCTCGCCCTCTTGGTGCTTGGCACATCGGAGAAAACCTCCATCTTCGTCTCCATTCCTGGGTTCACGCCGCCTGCGAGCACCGCTATATGTGGCGTGGATCTGGAAAGACGGCTAAGCGTAACCGAGGACGGGAGGGAAGGGGAGCAGGAGCAGTTGGAGAACAACTATATTATTAATATTAATATTATTTATTTCCTGTTGAGGAAGGAAACGAGGCACGGCCTTTTAGATACGGGACGCACTGTCCTACATGCAACAGAGGCACTCTCGTCGATCGGAGGAGCAAGAGAACGGTTGTACATACATCATGCTTCTCTGCAGTGCAAACAGTTCCACTTTGTGAGCAGAGCCACGGATGTAGACGAAGCAGAGGCACGATAATTTTCCAGCAATTTACTTGGACAGGCATGACAGTGAAGCTAGCGGTGGCATGCTTTTAAATAAAGCACAAGCACAGTGGTTCCACGACAAGCACGTCTCAATTTGCAGCAAGAGCACTGTCATAGTTTTACAGGACGCATTGTTCTAGATGCATCTTGCCTCCCTTCGTATAATTTCTTATCCATGGTCAAGACACTGAGGTCAGTGGAGGCATGTTTTTACATTAAGCAAAGTCACAGCCGTGCTAGACTGTGCAACATGTTTCCACCGAAACATTCACCACAGAGTCACGGGCATACACTGAGTTAGTGCCGTGCAATTGAAAGTGCGTTATATCGACTAGAGGGGGGGTGAATAGGCGATTTTTACAAATTCGTCACTGAGGAATTTCAAGGTGAGGAAATTCCTAAGTGACGAACTACTTAGCAGCGGAATAAGTGCTCAGATGCAAGCATAACAGAGCAGTAGCACAGTCATCATGATGAAATGAAAACAAGCACAGAGTACGAGTAGCGTAAACACAGGATAAGCAGGCTGAAGACAAACTGACTGAAGAAATTGAACTGAGGAAATTGAGAAAGTCTTCAGACAAAGTCTTCAAACAGTGATGATCAAATACATAGCAAGTATGCAAGGAAATGAAAGGGTTGAGGAAATAGAACCAGTAGCTCGGTGAAGACAATGATTTGGTAGACCAGTTCCAACTGCTGTGACAGTTGTACGTCTGGTTGGAGCGGCTAGGTATTTAAACCTGAGGACACACAGTCCCAGACACACAGTCCTCACCGTATTCTCCTTGAGCTAAGGTCACACAGACCTCGCCCAAACACTCGTGGTAAGTCTTCAGGTGACTTCCAAACCTTCACATACTCGGTCACTCGGCAATCCACAATTTCCTCTTGGATGCTCTAGACCATGACGCCTAACCGTCTGGAGGATGCACAGTCCTCAAAGGTAACAAGCGTCGGTTCCACACAGGAACAATCTCTTCAGTGATGCTCAATCACTTTGGGTTTGTAGGTGTTTAGGTTTTTGGGTTTTTCCTCACTTGATGATTTTCGCTCAAAGTCCTCGGAGGATGGGATGCTCTAAATGACAAGTGTCAATCTATCTCTCGGAGCAGCCAACCAGCTAGTGGTTGTAGGGGGCGGCTATTTATAGCCTAGGGAGCAGCCCGACATGATAAGACATAAATGCCCTTCAATGATATGACTGTTAGGTGGGTAGGATATTTGGACAGCTGGCGCGCAGCACAGCAACGGTCGGATATTTGAGTATCAAATTCCACAGGGCTATCATGTTCCTCACTTGTAGGCAATCCGCACTGGCAAATTCCTAACTCCTTAGTCAGAACAAATTCCTCAGAGAACAGAAGAACTTCGTCTCTGTCACTGAAGAACTTGACTAAACTGTATGAGATTTCCAATGGCTTCACTCGAAAGGATTGGGTAGGTGTAGGATTTTGAGTTGAGCATCACTTGGAAACTTTTCCTTAGTTTTACCTCGACCCCCTTTAACAGTATGGTGTTTCCTATGACTCAAGAAGAAGAAAATGAAACTACGAAAACAAAAGTCTTCACGCTTCATAATCCTTTCATGAATATCAAGTCTTCAGGGTCACACCAATTTCTTCACTTTCAAAGTCTTCAAGAAAACCAAAGTCTTCAGTTGAAGACATTCATTTTTTAGGGGTCGACATTCATCGTAAGTAACAAACTCCTCATAGACTTATAGACCTTTGTACACTCACAAACTCATTAGTCCCTTAACCCATAAGTCTTCAATACACCAAAATCACTAAGGGGCACTAGATGCACTTACAATCTCCCCCTTTTTGGTGATTGATGACAATATAGGTTAAGTTTTCAACGGGGATAAACATATGAAGTGTAAATACTGAAATTGAGGAATTTGATTGCAAGATATAGAAGAACTCCCCCTGAAGATGTGCATATTTGAGGAATTTGCTTTGAAATAGCAAATGCACATTGTTGAGTAATATCATGGAGATCTCCTCCTATATCTTGAAATTCATACACGCATTTAACATATGATATGAAGAATTTGAAATGCATGATGAAATATGGTGTCTGACGAAATTCAGCATGCGTGCATTAATGTACTTGAGGAAATAGCATGCAGGAAAACAGAGCAAAAGTATCAGACCACCATAGGACTTAAGTTTACAACTCATCAGAGCAAACACCTCAGAAAAGCAAGAGTTGAAACTTAACAGAAATATAGCCCATATATAAGACCCGCTTGAAGACTAACTCAAATTTCTCCCCCTTTGTCATCGAATGACCAAAAGGGACGAAAAATGAGGACTAACGCCCCTGAAGAATATCATCATGATGTCGATGGAGGAGCGCCAGCATTGTTGGGGTCGTCCATTGAGGTAGGGCCTGCCGCAGTGTCGTTCAAGTCTTCAGCTTCATCTGTCTCGCGCGATGAAGAATATGAACTGGCAACAAGCTGAGGAACTTTGACTTTCTTGAATTTCTTCGAAGGTGGCTGAGACCAGTCAAAGTCCTGTTGGAAGCCCATCTCCTTGAGTTCTTCAGCACTATGAAGATTAGACAGAATCGCCCAAGTGCGGTCAAAGACTTCATGCAAGTAGTAGTGATTCTTCTTCACAGTATTTTGAGTGACTGTCATGTTCTGAAGAATTGCACCAAACTGACGCTTGACCCACTTGTGATTTCGATCAACTTTCTGATGAAGACTAAGGAGAAGTTCGCGATCAGTCATCACACGCGGAGCTATGGCTTGAGGATGATGTTCTGAAGCTTTGGCGGCAGAATCTTGAGTTGCAGAGTCATCATTGGTGGAATAGGAAGTAGCTTTGCGAAACTGTCCATCCAATGGACGAGTACCTTCATCAAAAACAGCAACCTTGCCCTTCTCGTCAGCTGAGGAAATAGTCCGTTTGAGGACTTCGATAGGGGGCAAATAGCTGAGATGATTTTGAAAGTCAGCCATGTAATGAATTGAAGACCTTGATCTGATGAATCTCATGATCCAGGGAGCATAAGGCTTCAACTCAAAAGGTGACAGTGCAGCATTGGCCAAAGTCCTCATGAAGAAATCGTGGTAGTTGATAGGAATACCGTGAATGATATTGAACAGCAGATTCTTCATAATGCCAACAACTTCTTCATCATCAGAGTTGTGGCCCTTGATTGGACTGAGGGTTTTGGTCAAGATGCGATAAACTGTCCTTGGCACATAGAGCAATTCCTTGACGAGGAATTTGGTCCTTGGAGCTTGGCCTGGCTTCAAAGGCTTCATCAGCACTTGCATCAGATGATCAGACAATTCAGGTTCAACATAGAGAAGCCTTGCACCTTCAGTGGGAGGACAGACTGGAACGGCATGAAGCAATTCAGAGGCCGGTGCTTTGAAATGAATATTATCAGTCATCCAGTCCAATACCCATGAATTGACATCATCAACATTTCCAGTAATGTGCAGCGTGGCGAAGAATTGAAGAATGAGTTCTTCATTCCAATCGCAGATGTCGGTGTAGAAATTGAGTAACCCAGCGTCATGAAGAACACTGAGGACTGGTGTGAAGCAGGGCAGCGATTCCATATCTACATGAGGAATTTGCTCATGACCAAAGATCTTATCCTTATCAACCAACAATGAGGAGTAGAAGTTCATCTGGCTTGCAGTCCAGAAGCGCTTGCGACGAAGACGAGCAGAGTCATACGGATTGTAGTCAGTGAAGAATATGTGCTCATTGAAGAAATCCTCAGCATTAAACTTCTGCTTCTTGGAGTGAGGGTTCTGTGGCTTGGGCTGAAGATTAACAGTTGAAGAATTTACAGCCTCTTGAGGTGTAGCCACTGGAGCCACAGGCTGAGGAATTTCAGCAGCAGCCTTGGCCTCCATTTCTTCAGACATATGTACATCAGCGCTAGTGACTGGAACTTCTTCAGGAATAGAATGAAGAGAAGCTTGACGTTCATCAGAGCCCGTATGAATTTCTTCAGTTTGCACAGGGGACTGAGGAACATGATGTAGAGGGGTTGTCAGAGGTGAATTGGGGTGATGACTTTCCCAAAAGTCATCATTCAGAATAGGTGTTGTAGACCCAATATCCACATCCTCTTCTTCTTCAGTTCCTTCGACGCCTGCCTCTTCAGCTGTGAACTGAGGCATGGGTGATGATACCAGTGGGGTTGAAGGGAAAGTATCCACTTCAATTTCTTCATCCATCTGCTCTGTCGAAGCAGCAGAAGGAATTTCTTCATCAGATTTACTTGGAATTTCATATTCCTCACCAAAGGGAATGATCTCCTTTGATGGCATGCTTGATATTGGAATAGCATCAATTGGGTTTTCAGATGAACTCGTCAAAGTCTTCAATTTCTTGGGGGCTGAAGACTCTGAAGATGCAGATGCTTTCCTTTTCTTCACAGCTGCTCGCTCCGCAGCCTTGGTTTTCTTCGCTTCTGATGCAGAAGGAAGGTTGATACTTGTCATCGGTGCAGGAGGAGCAGAGGAAATTGGTTGAATTTCTTCAGGCACAACTGATGCAGTTGCCCTGGCTTGTTCAGATTCCTCAGGCACAGTAGCAGATGCTTCAACTGGCCTGGATTGCTCTTCAGGCGCAATGTTGGAGGTTGCCCTGTCATTTTCTTCAGAGACTGGAATTTCTTCATCAGCTCTGGCGCTTTCATTTTCTTCAGCAGACTGAACAGATGTTCCAGTCTGAGGAAATTTGGGTTGCGATGAAGCTTCAACACTTGGAGTAAATCCTTTTGCCATTCTGACGAATCTGACTTTGGCACCTAACCAATCTGCATGGAATGCATGAAATTCATCACTGAGTGCTTTGATCTCAGCCTGCATAGTCACAAGTTCTTCAGGAGACATTTTCACAATATTGTTATTCAGAAAATGCTCCTTCTTGTACTGAGCCTTCTTCACCTGCCTGGCCTTTTCAAATTTCCATTTCTCTTCATTTATGAAGGCCGTCAACATGTGACTTTGACCAGGAGTGAGGTTTAATTCAGGCAAAGGTGTATTTGGATCCTTGTGCCAGAGATCGATGAAATCAAGGATCTTCCTTGGATCCAGCATGAGGGGCACAGCACTGCCTTTGGCTCTAGCGGCCCTTTGTTGTCGATCTCTGATGATCGCAGCTAATTCTTCATCATCAGCTTCGTCTTCGCTTGACGGAACCTGAAAGGCGACTTGCTTCTTGTGAGGACTTGGCCTTGTGCCTCGTCCAGCAGTGGCCTTTTTCTTCAGCAAGGTCGGAGTTGTTGAAGACTGAGGTGGAGCTGAAGAACTTGCAGAGACTCCTGAAGCAATTGAGATTCCAGTAGTCCTTTGGCATGTGGCAAGATGCACATGTGCTGAGGACTTTGCAGGAGCAGCTGAGGATTTTGCAACCGAGGGAGTTGGAGCTGCTTTTGAGGAATTTGCTTGAGGAACAGGCCGTGAGGGCTTTGAAGAGCTTGGCCGTGAGGGCATTGCAGCTGAGGAACTTGTCTTGACAGCTGATTTCTTCAGCATAGCCTTCTTAGGCTTGATAGCAGAGGCCTCAGCGGCGGCAGCAACAGAATCTTCATTGAATTTCTTCACCGCCTCTTTAGCCACTTTGGCCAGCTTGGCTTGATGCTTAGCCCACTCCTGAGGAAATTCCTCACCTCTTCTGATGCTAGTGGGATCAGCTTCTTGGCCAGGAGTCAATGGAGGTCTTGGACATGGAGGGTTAACAGCAAATTTCTTCATGTACTTGGGAGTGACATAGCGATATTCCCTCCATTCTCTTGCCCATCTCCTCTCAATCTTCTGAATGCGCACTTTGCGCTGATTTTTGTTCTCCTTGCCATGAGTTGCTTCATCAGGAGTACAATATTCATCATAGATGTCATCAGGGATCTCAAAAGCAGTATTTGTTTCTGGCCTTTTTCCTCCCTTCTGAGGTCTTTTACCATCAGCCATTTTCTTCACTTGAGGGTTTTGAACAATCGAATTTTCTGATGAGGTATGCAATTTTTCTTCAAGGAACGCTGCAAATGAGTTAAGTTGATGAGAACCTAGAGATTCAGCAGCGGACATGTGTACCTATGAACAGAATATAGGTGCGAAGAGTTTTGGAGAGGTCATATGTGTTCTCAGAAGATTTTCAAAAGTATCAAGTTTGAGGAAATTTGACCAGGGGTGTCTTGAGGAATTTCACTAAGCATTTTTGACTTAGGTTCCAAAGTTGTGTAGATTGAAAATCCACACAATTGAGGAATCTTGAAGAAAAACGTTGCTTAGAGAAACTGATCAAGAACAAAAGCAAGTTGGTGTTTAAGAACATGAAAGTTGAAGAATAAACACCTTTTGAAGATTTTGTGGAAATCATTAGAATCAACAAGGGCAGTAAAAATAAATTTTATTTACCCTTGTCAAAGAACACGACGAACTGAGAGTAGCAGTGGAGAAGTTCGTCCGTTCAGATCTTCCACGCCCTAACTTGGCGATGGAAAACAGCTACGGCGGCGGCGGAGTGAAGATTTCCGCGGCCGGCGTGAGTACGACGGCGACGAGGTCGAGGCAGTGAAGCTCTTCCTCACCGGCGATGATGGAGTGTAGCGGCAGCGCTAGGTCTGAGAGCTCGTGCGGGGTAAATGAGCTCTGAGGAGGGCGAGGGGTATTTATAGCAGAGGTGAAAAAACCGCTCGTCCGAAGAAAATGGACAAACGTGCCCCTGACCCTTCTTATCCTAACGACATGTGTCACCCACGTACTGTGAAGTGGAGATCGTGTTAGATCGTGGGTGAATAGATAAATCTTATCGAGGGATATGGAATGGTTTGAGCAGCAAAAGCCGAAAATTCAAATAAGAATATTTTAATGTTTCGTTCGCAAATTCTTCAGCTGTCAAGGACACAGTGAAGACTTTGAACGGGTTTCAAATAGAACGCACATGAAGAATTTGTGAACGGACTGGATTGAGTTTAGCACAGAGGGGGAACGGGTCCGATCACATTCACTTAGAAGGAAAAAACAACTTGAAGAATTAGCAATAAGTGAATGCTGTAGAGGACAGAAAACTCAAATATATATATATTCAATGAAGAACACAGACGGAAAGAGTGAAGATTTTGCAAAGTTGAAGAATTTGAAAATTTGAAGAATTTGCACAATGATGAAAAACTCAAATTTTGAAGATTTTCAACTTTTTGTGGTGGCGTGACCCACCGTGTAAGAATGATGATTTCAGACACCGCGTACAATTGTCGTAGGGCTCTGAGAATCAAATTCTTCATTAATTTCTTCACACTTAGAGGGTTAGTGTTCATTGATTGAAGAAAAACGTTTCTTCATGTGTTGCACATCTAAGTCATCAATTTGCATAAGTGTTAGGATGTGTGTCCTTTTCAAAGGACATTCGAAGATTCTAAGATATTTAGCTCACACCGCAACTTGCTAAATCTCTTCTCATCCAAGGGTTTTGTGAAGATATCCGCTGGCTGTTCTTCAGACTTCACGGGATCAATAGAGATGTCACCCTTCAACACATGATCTCGAAGAAAATGATGACGAATCTCGATGTGCTTTGTCTTCGAGTGCTGAACTGGGTTATGAGCAATTTTGATGGCACTCTCGTTGTCGCAGTAGAGTGGCACATTCTTCACATTGATGCCGTAATCCTTGAGGGTTTGCTTCATCCATAGCAATTGAGCACAGCAAGAACCAGCAGCAATATACTCAGCTTCAGCAGTAGAGAGTGATACGCAGTTCTGCTTCTTCGAGGACCAACATACTAAGGATCGTCCGAGGAAATGGCATGTGCCTGATGTTGACTTGCGGTCCACACGATCACCAGCATAGTCAGAGTCAGAATATCCAATGAGATCAAAAGCCGAGCCCTTGGGATACCATAATCCAAGTGTTGGAGTGTGAGCTAGATATCGAAGAATATGTTTCACAGCCTTATGGTGTGATTCCTTCGATGTAGCTTGAAAACGGGCACACATGCAAACACTAAGCATAATATCCGGCCTAGATGCACATAGGTACAATAAAGAGCCAATCATGGAGCGGTATACCTTTTGATCGAAGTCTATTCCATTTTCACCAGTGCATAGATGGCCATTTGTGGGCAGAGCGATTTTGACGCCTCTGCATTCTTGCATACCGAATTTCCTCAGAACGTCCTTGAGGTATTTCTCTTGAGAAATGAAGATGCCATTGCGTTGTTGACGAATTTGAAGACCTAAGAAGAATTTCAATTCTCCCATCATGGACATTTGATATTCCTCACTCATCATGTAAGCAAATTCGTCACTGTAATGTTGGTTAGTACAGCCAAAGATAATATCATCAACATATATTTGGCACACGAATAATTCATCATCATATGTTTTGGTGAACAAAGTTGGGTTGAGTGAAACAGGTTTGAAGCCTTTCTTCATGAGGAATTCCTTCAAAGTATCATACCACGCCCGAGGGGCCTGCTTGAGGCCATAGAGGGCCTTATTGAGTCTGAAGACTTTGTCTGGATGCTTAGGATCTTCAAAACCTGGGGGTTGAGCAACATATACTTCTTCCTCAAGCTTACCATTGAGGAATGCACTTTTCACATCCATTTGATATAAGATGATATTATGATGGTTAGCATAAGCAAGCAATATGCGAATAGCCTCAAGTCTAGCAACAGGTGCAAAAGTTTCATCGAAATCAATTCCTTCAACCTGTGTGTAGCCTTGAGCCACAAGACGAGCCTTGTTCCTCACCACTAGGCCATTTTCATCTTGCTTGTTGCGGTAGATCCATTTGGTACCGATGATATTGTGCTTGCATGGGTCCGGTCGCTTGACAAGCTCCCATACATTGTTCAGCTTGAATTGATGTAATTCCTCTTGCATTGCTTGAATCCATTCAGGCTCCATAAATGCCTCATCAACTTTGGTGGGCTCTGTGATGGACACAAAAGCAAAATGCCCACAAAAGTTAGATAAATGTGAAGCTTTTGAGCGAGTCAGAGGACCTGGTGCGTTGATGTCGTTGATGATTCTCTCAATCTGTACTTCATTTGCAACGCGGGGATGAGCAGGTTGACGACTTTGATTTGGCTCAGCATTTTCTTCAGAGCCATTTTCTTCAGATGCGCCAGCATGCTGTTCTTCATGTTCTGGAATGATTTCTTCAGCAGATTCTTCAGTAGGAATGACATCCTCAGTAGCTTTGAACTTGATGGTTTCCTCACGCGTCTTTTCATCTAGCACAGGAGGTAGGTGCTCTCTTTGCGAGCCGTTAGTTTCATCGAACCGCACATCTACAGTTTCAACAACCTTGTTGTGATAGGTGTTGAAGACCCTGTAGGTGTGCGAGTCCTTTCCATAACCAAGCATAAAACCTTCATGTGCTTTCGGTGCAAATTTAGAATTGTGATGAGGATCTCTAATCCAACATTTAGCACCGAAGACTTTGAAATAACTCACATTGGGTTTCTTGTCAGTGAGGAGTTCATATGAGGTCTTTTTGAAGAATTTGTGAAGATATACCCTGTTGATGATGTGGCATGCAGTATCAATTGCCTCAGGCCAGAAGTGACGAGGTGTCTTGTATTCATCAAGCATGGTGCGAGCCATCTCAACAAGAGTCCTGTTCTTGCGCTCCACAACGCCATTCTGCTAAGGAGTGTATGGGGCAGATAGCTCATGAGTAATACCAAGTTCATCGAGATAGTCATCAAGACCAGTATTCTTGAACTCAGTCCCATTGTCACTACGTATATGCTTGATCTTCACGCTGAAATTCGTCGAAGCCCTTGAGGAGAATCATCTGAAGACTTCCTGCACTTCAGTTTTGTAAGTAATGACATGCACCCATGTGTAACGAGAATAGTCATCAACAATGACAAAGCCATATAGAGATGCTACATTTGTTAGTGTGGCATAATGAGTAGGGCCAAAAAGATCCATATGAAGCAATTCAAAAGGACGAGAAGTAGTCATGATAGTCTTCGAGGGGTGCTTGGCTCTGGTCATCTTCCCAGCCTCACAAGCCCCACAAAGATGATCTTTGAGGAATTTGACACCCTCGATGCCAATGACGTGCTTTTTCTTCACGAGCGTGTGTAAGTTCCTCATGCCAGCATGACCCAGTCGTCGATGCCATAGCCAGCCTTCTGAAGCTTTAGCAAGTAGACAAGTGGCAGGCTGTGGTCCTGCAGAGAAATCAACAATATACAAGTCTCCTCTCCTAAAGCCTTCGAAGACTTTGGAATTGTCAGATTCCATGAGCACTAAGCAACGATATTTGCCAAAGACAACAACCATATCAAGATCACAAAGCATTGAGACAAACATGAGGTTGAATCCGAGGGACTCAACAAGCATGACTTTATCCATGTGTCGATCCTTTGAGATTGCAACCCTACCTAGACCCAATACCTTGGTTTTGCCTTTGTCAGCGTAGGTGATATGCTTCAAATGTGATGGAGATAAAGGAGTGTTCAACAGTAAGCTCTTGTCACCGGTCATGTGATTTGTACATCCACTATCGAGGACCCACTCAGTAGCTTTGGGTAAATCATCCTGCAGATGAATTAGTGCATCTTACGAACTCATATACTTCAGAGTGAAGAATATGACATCAAATTCATCAGACATATTTCATCAATTAAAGCAACATATGTATATATATAGCAATGTGAGGACGTGAGAAATGAATAAATCATTTCTTCATGATTAGCTTGCGTCCTTTCAAGCATTTCAGGTCTCCAGCAAATTCTTCAGACGATTTAGTTCGTCTGGAGACCTGACCCTGCATAAGAGATTAGTTCTTTTTCTTCACCACCCACATCTGGAGGGGTGGCAAAGAGTTCATCATTCTGCGAGCTCCATAAGAGAAAGGTGGCAAAGACGCCAGACCACTTCGTTTCACATAAGAGGGGTTAGGGTAAGCATATGAATAAGCAGAGAAATTCTTCGAGGACTTATGAACATAATGATTTGAAGAATAATGCACATATTCATAGCCCTTAGGCTTTCCCTGCGAAACAGAGGTGTTAGCACGATGATGTTCATGTGAGGACTTGGATCCATGTGAGGAATTTGATCCATAAGAGGACTTGGATCCATATGAAGACTTTGGTTCATATGAAGAATTTGATCTGGGGTTCTTATTCTTCATACGTGGTGTCATGAGGACATTCACCTGAAGACTTTCAAGGCACCTTTTGGGAACCCAGATTTTCTTCATAGGGGGACCATTCTTGCAGTTAGATCCAACATATCTAGCAAATACCTCACCATTCTGATTTTTGAACAGTTTATAGTTGGAGTCAAATGACTCATCAGATGAATATGAGGATTCACAAGTAAAGCCAGATAAAGTGGATGGATCTACGGGAGGTCCCTTCGCAGCAACCCATGATGTTTTGGGATACTGCTCCGGTTTCCAGTAGGTTCCATCAGCATTGAGTTTCCTCTCAAAGGCAATACCCTCTTTCCTAGGGTTCCTGTTCAAGATCTGCTTTTTGAGCACATCACAAAGAGTCGGATGCCCTTTGAGGCTTTTGTACATGCCTGTCACATACAATTCCTTCAACCCTGCATTTTCGTCAGTGATACTAGTGGTATCCTCAGATGAGGAATTTGTGACCACAGAGATAGTTGAAGAATTTGCAGCAATAGAAGCATTTGAACATTCAGGTGAAGAATTAGCAGTTTCACGTTCAATGCATTTCAAGCATGGTGGAATAAATTCTTCCTGAGCGGAACTGATCTGTTGAGCAAGCAAAGAATCATTTTCCTTCTGAAGATCTTCATGACTCACCCTTAGCTTCTCAAGATCTTGCTTTCTTTGAAGAAATTCATAAGAAAGCTTCTCATGATCGGCTAGGAGAGTTTCATGACGACCTTGAAGGTTGTCAAACTTAGACTGTAGTTGCTGAAGATTATCAGTCAGTGTTTGAGTTTGATCCATTTCCTCACCTAACAGATCATCGCTTTTGTCTAGCAGATTTTGAACCTTTTCCAAAGCCTTTTGTTGTTTAACAGCAATATTAGCAAGTTTGGAATAGCTGGGTTTGAGGTTTTCATCAGATTCATCCTCACTTGATTTAGAGGAGGGATATTTGAATACCTTGGCACCTTTTGCCATGAAGCAATAGGTGGGAGCATAGTCATCGTTGCCGTCATCAGCAGTGTTGGGGAAGCCATTTTCCTCAGTGTTGAAGATGGACTTGCTAATATAAGCAGTAGAGAGGGCTAGGCTTGCCACACCAGAGTCTGACTCCTCAGATGCCTCCTCTTCCTCATGTTCCTCAGATTCAGCTTCAGAGTCCATTTCCTTGCCAATGAATGCCCGAGCTTTCTTGGAGCTGCTCTTCTTGTGAGATGAAGACTTTGAAGATCTTGACGATGAGGACTTTGAAGATTTCTTCTTCTTCTTAGAGTCATCTGAACTATCATCCTTGTATTTCTTCTTCTTTGATTCCTTCTCCCACTGAGGACAATCAGTAATGTAGTGACCAGGTTTCTTGCATTTATGGCAAGTTCTCTTCTTGTAATCACGGGATGAGGAATCTGATTTCATGTCATCACCTCTTGAGGATTTTCCAAATCGGCCACGTCTAGAGAACTTCTGGAATTTCCTCACGAGCACTGCTAGCTCCTGACTCAGTTCTTCAGGATCACCAAGGCTGCTACCAGAATCTTCATCTTCAGATTCAGAGACTGCCTTGGCTTTCAGTGCACAAGATCTACCATAGCTCGGTCCGTAGAGATCTCTCTTCTCAGCTAGTTGGAATTCATGAGTATTTAGCCTCTCGAGGATATCAGCAGGATCAAGTGACTTGTAGTCTCCACGTTCTTGAATCATCAGTGCCAGTGTATCGAATGAAGAATCGAGTGACCTCAGCAATTTCTTCACCACCTCATGGTCGGTGATGTCAGTGGCACCCAGTGCTTGAAGCTCGTTTGAAATGTCAGTGAGGCGATCAAAGGTTTGCTGAACATTTTCGTTGTCGAGTCTTTTGAAGCGGTTGAAGAGATTGTGAAGAACGTCAACTCGAGAGTCATGTTGAGTTGAGACTCCTTCGTTGACCTTGGACAGCCTATCCCAGATAAGCTTAGCTGTCTCCAAAGCACTCACTCTGCCATACTGCCCTTTGCTCAGATGGCCACATATGATATTCTTCGCTTGAGAGTCGAGTTGCTTGAATCTCTTCACATCAGCAGCGTTTACGGAAGGAGTGACAGAGGGAACACCATTTTCCACAACATACCAGAGATCGTTGTCAATTGCCTCAAGATGCATGCGCATCTTGTTCTTCCAGTAGGGGTAGTCCGTCCCATCGAAGGTAGGACACCCAGCTGAGACCTTGATCATGCCTGCAGTCGACATAACTAAAACTCCAGGTGGTTAAACCAAAATCACACAGAACAAGGGAGTACCTTGCTCTGATACCAATTGAAAGTGCGTTATATCGACTAGAGGGGGGGTGAATAGGCGATTTTTACAAATTCGTCACTGAGGAATTTCAAGGTGAGGAAATTCCTAAGCGACGAACTACTTAGCAGCGGAATAAGTGCTCAGATGCAAGCATAACAGAGCAGTAGCACAGCCATCATGATGAAATGAAAACAAGCACATAGTACGAGTAGCGTAAACACAGGATAAGCAGGCTGAAGACAAACTGACTGAAGAAATTGAACTGAGGAAATTGAGAAAGTCTTCAGACAAAGTCTTCAAACAGTGATGATCAAATACATAGCAAGTATGCGAGGAAATGAAAGGGTTGAGGAAATAGAACCAGTAGCTCGGTGAAGACAATGATTTGGTAGACCAGTTCCAACTGCTGTGACAGTTGTACGTCTGGTTGGAGCGGCTAGGTATTTAAACCTGAGGACACACAGTCCTCACCGTATTCGCCTTGAGCTAAGGTCACACAGACCTCGCCCAAACACTCGTGGTAAGTCTTCAGGTGACTTCCAAACCTTCACATACTCGGTCACTCGGCAATCCACAATTTCCTCTTGGATGCTCTAGACCATGACGCCTAACCGTCTGGAGGATGCACAGTCCTCAAAGGTAACAAGCGTCGGTTCCACACAGGAACAATCTCTTCAGTGATGCTCAATCACTTTGGGTTTGTAGGTGTTTGGGTTTTTGGGTTTTTCCTCACTTGATGATTTTCGCTCAAAGTCCTCGGAGGATGGGATGCTCTAAATGACAAGTGTCAATCTATCTCTCGGAGCAGCCAACCAGCTAGTGGTTGTAGGGGGCGGCTATTTATAGCCTAGGGAGCAGCCCGACATGATAAGACATAAATGCCCTTCAATGATATGACCGTTAGGTGGGTAGGATATTTGGACAGCTGGCGCGCAGCACAGCAATGGTCGGATATTTGAGTATCAAATTCCACAGGGCTATCATGTTCCTCACTTGTAGGCAATCCGCACTGGCGAATTCCTAACTCCTCAGTCAAAACAAATTCCTCAGAGAACAGAAGAACTTCATCTCTGTCATTGAAGAACTTGACTAAACTGTATGAGATTTCCAATGGCTTCACTCGAAAGGATTGGGTAGGTGTAGGATTTTGAGTTGAGCATCACTTGGAAACTTTTCCTTAGTTTTACCTCAACCCCCTTTAACAGTACGGTGTTTCCTATGACTCAAGAAGAAGAAAATGAAACTACGAAAACAAAAGTCTTCACGCTTCATAATCCTCGCATGAATATCAAGTCTTCCGGGTCACACCAATTTCTTCACTTTCAAAGTCTTCAAGAAAACCAAAGTCTTCAGTTGAAGACATTCATTTTTTAGGGGTCGACATTCATCGTAAGTAACAAACTCCTCATAGACTTATAGACCTGTGTACACTCACAAACTCATTAGTCCCTTAACCCATAAGTCTTCAATACACCAAAATCACTAAGGGGCACTAGATGCACTTACAGTGCAGTCACAACAAATGCACAGTTTTACATGTACAAGAGGCATGAGCGCCTCCGTATTGTAAAATATTTCAGCTAACACGTTCATTTGGAGCACGGCCGTCACATCACACGTGACTGCGTGTTCCAGATATTTTCAGTCGCTCGTTCTATTCACACAGAGAGCCACACATTCACTAAATCATATCACACTACTGCACGATGCTGCTAACGCGACACTATGATCAGAGACCCTTCGATGAAACTGTGTGCGATGCAATAGTCGCAAATGGTGATGTAAAAAAACCATAAAAAAATGCAAAATGTTTGCGATGGCAGATACATCAAACACGGTTCAGATTTTAGTTGCGTGTGCGATCCAGGGCATACGGTTCAGTTCAATGAACTGTTTGTGATGAGGCAGAACAATAGAAACGGTCAGTCAGATGAAGGCGTGTGCGATATACGGCATACAGTTCACTCTGATAAACTGTTTGTGATGAGGCGGAACAACAGAAATGGACAGTCAGATGAAGGTGTGTGCGATATATGGCATACAGTTCACTCGGATGAATTGTTTGTGATTAGGCAACACAAAAGAAATGGTCAGCCAGATCAAGATGTGTACGATATACGGCATACAGAACAGTATTCTTTACTGTGAATAGTATGCTCTGTTGGGCATACAAGTATATGGATCATAGCCTTGGGTGAGCAATGTGCCCGCACGCGTCGTGCTATCTCGAAGTTCCTTCTATGCTAAGTTTCCATTAATTGATGGTGTTTTATGAACACGCCACCGTTTCCCGCCATTTCCTCACCGGTTTCCCGCCGCCACCCAGCGATATTACGCGTGGCGCGCGACGCACGGAGGCAACAAGCGCAGCCTGTAACACATCCACCTTTTCCAAGCATGCCAACCCACCAAAGAGCCGCCTCTACCATCAACCTCCTCGACGAGGAAAACAAGAAGGCGCCACGGCCCGTCGAGGCCGCCCGGCAACGCGATGGACAATGTCGTGATGCGCATCATCGCCAGGGTTGAGCAGACCCTTGGCGCATGGCGCTTCAGCGCCGCGGATCAAGATAGGCATGTCAGCGCCGAGAGACCGCAGCTCGCCGCACAACATGATCGATGGCGCGCCGCAGAGCAAGCTAGGCATGTCCGCGCCGATAGGCTATGGCTCACCGCACAACGAGACCATTGGAGCGCCGCAGAGCTAGAGGCACGGCGCGCCGCAAAGCAAGAGAGGATCCATCGGTGCTTGCCTGCTGTCGACAGGGCGTCGCAGCTGGGTACATGTCCCGTCAGTACCCCCATTCCTCGCCAGGAGTGGGCAGAGGCCGTCTGCGCCGTACTTGCACCAGAGGCCGTCCGCGTCGTACTTTCACTGGACGCCTGCCGCGCCGTTCGCATGGATCCCGCCGTTCACCTTGTCCATGGCCCGCTCGATGCCAACGCGCTGGTCGCTAGGCTCGACCGCCTCCTTGGCCCAGGTGTCCACCTGGGTGCAGTAGAGGGACATGGCCGTCGCATCCTCGAGCTGGTGATCTCCGATGAAATAGCCAACTTGGAGCTCGAGATCGCGCTCCAGATGTACCGCGAGCGTGTCGACCGCTTGGACGAACGCCTGCACGAGTTCAGGCAGAGCCAAGAGCTACCATAGGCAAGGGCTGCTGGTCATGGTCTCGTGGACGTGTTTTATTTTGTTGAGTCCTTTCGACTTGGATCGCTATGTATTCACAGCAATCATAATATTGCTCTCTTTATTGCTCTGTTTCAATGTGTGTACTCTGTTTTCCGTTCTTATATGTTCTGTTCCAATGTGTGTGTATATGCTTTCCATTCTGTATATGTGGATGATAACAGCCAGGTACAAATTAGTATATGAAAACAGATAGAAAATGGAATTCATAATATATATCACTTGTTCATTAGTTCATCACAGAATATATATAATATCATCACATATACGTGATGATACTTAACTACTAGGTTCAATGCATAAAATTGAAAACGAACAATACTAAAACTAATAATCCCTCCTAGGGGCAGTATTCCGGCAGCCCCTCGCCAGCAGCTCCCTAGTGCGCGGTGTCTTCCCAGCGCGGAGGCAGTACTCCGCCTCCTCCTCCTCGCAGCGCTTGACGTACCGATCTGCCTCTTATTGGCAGACGAGCGCGAATGATCTTGCCATTTCGTTGGGTGCCCACCGGAGCTCCTCATCGATGGCACGCTGGAGCTTATCGGCCCACCTCCATGCAGCGATGAGGCGCCTAGCGCCTTTGACCTTCCTCGTGAAGTACCCGTCTTCGTACACCTCCTCCGCACAATGATGAGCCTGCCCCCAAAGCTCCAGCGCCTCCTTTTTCTAGGCGGCATCACGGGCTTCACAGGCCGCCTGGTACCTGGCTTCCTCCTCTGCCATATTCTTCTTGAATGCCACTTGCCTGGCTTTCTCAGCCGGCGGCAGCAACTTCCACAGACAAAGATTGTACTGGCCCCAAACCACTCCAAAGTTGGGGGGTCCGGCGCAACATCGTCCAGTGGCGCGTAGGGGTCCTCCTCGTCGCTACTCTTCGACTGAGCGTCCTCGGGGGGCGGCGCCTCCTCGTCGGCGCGTGGGCAGATCGACGGCGCCATGGAAGAGATTTGAGAGAGAGAGAGAGAGATGGCGAGTGAGGGGAGGATGTAGATGAGAATGAAGGCGGGATGACATGAGGAAGGTAGTATTTATTGGCAGCCGGAATCTAGAACGACGGGAACAGTACACATGCCGGTCACCGGAATTTACGAGTACTGTAGTTTGAATTACACACGATTCCCGCAGCAAAAGCCGTGTGTGAACTTAATAGCTGACGGTTTCCAATACAGAACCGTGTCTGATTAATAACCCACGGCCCCGCTCCGCTCACCTTCCAAACCTCGAGGCGCGAAATAGAGTGCCAATCATGCGGGGCCCGGTTGTCTTGCCAGATCTTTACATTTTGTTTTTTGAACACCAGATATTTACATCGTCTGATCATTTTTCAATTTTTTGGAATTTAAATGCCATGGCACTCCATGCATGTGTCCAAGCCATTATGGTTAGCCGCTGCATGTAGACGTAGTTCAAATTTGGATTACGGTCATTAAATGGCTAGAAAATCACTTAAATGTCTTAAAAAGGTCAAATGACCCTTGAAATTTTCCAAATTTTGACATGACAGTTGTATTACTGCATGTTAACTGTAGAAATTTTTTGAAGCCCAAAAGAGGAAGCTATCGTTGATTCGTCATCAAACATGCATTGTTCCCTCTCGGAACCACGATCCTTCTAGTGAGTTGCTCCGGTTTGTGCGGGTTGTGTGTCCAAACTTTCGTCAAACATACCAATTTTTTTACCACATCATCTTGGTGGCATGACATTACGTCAAGCAAGGTTTCATGTGTTTCTGATCATTTTTTAATTTTTTTGAATTTAAATGGCATGGCACTCCATGCATATGTCTAGGCTGTGACACCAATATATTTGAAAATTCCTTCCAATTTACTGCACATGGAATTAACTCACACACAAGTACACAAAAATATGATTTTTCAAACCGTTATGGTTAGCCGTTGCATGTCGATGTAGTTCAAATTTGAATTACGGTCATTAAATAGCTAGAAAATCACTTAAATGTCTTTAAAAGGTCAAATGACCCCTTGAATTTTCCAAATTTTCACATGACAGTTGTATTAGTGCACATTAACTGTAGAATTTTTTTGAAGCCCATAAGAGGAAGCGATGTCCCATTCGTCATCAAACATGCATTGTTCCCTCTCGGAACCATGAGCCTTCAAGTGAGTTTCTACGGTTTGTGGGGGGTGAGTGTCCAAACTTTCGTCAAACATGCCAATTTTTTTACCACAACATCTTGTTTGCATGACATTACGTCAAGCAAGGTTTCATGTATTTCTGATCATTTTCTAATTTTTTGGAATTTAAATGCCATGGCACTCCATGCATGTGTCTAGGCCGTGACACCAATATGTTTGAAAATTCCTTCCAATTTACTGCACATGGAATTAACTCGAACACAAGTACACAAACATGATTTTTCAAACCGTTATGATTAGCCGTTGCATGTAGATGTAGTTCAAATTTGAATTACAGTCATTAAATGGCTAGAAAATCACTTAAATGTCTTTAAAATGTCAAATGACCCCTGGAATTTTCTAAATTTTCACATGACAGTTGTATTAGTGCACGTTAACTATAGAAAATTTTTGAAGCCCCTAAGAGGAAGCTATCTCCCGTTTGTCATCAAACATGCATTTTCCCTCTCGGAACCACGAGCCTTCTAGTGAGTTGCTCCGGTTTGTGAGGGATGTGTGTCCAAACTTTCATCAAACATGCCAATTTTTTTACCATGTCATCTTGGTGGCATGACATTACATCAAGCAAGGTTTAATGTGTTTCTATTTTTTTTAACTTTTTGGAATTTAAATGCCATGGCACTCCATGCTTTGTGTCATAGCCGTGAGACCAATATGTTCCAAAATTCCTTCCAATTTACTGCACATGAAATTAACTCGCACACAAGTACACAAATATGATTTTCTTCAAACCGTTATGGTTAGCCGTTGCATGTAGATGTAGTTTAAATTTGAATTACGGTCATTAAATGGCTAGAAAATTACTTAAATGTCTTTAAAAGGTCAAATGACCCCTGGAATTTTCCAAATTTTCAAATGATAGTTTAATTAGTGCATGTTAACTGTAGAAATTTTTTGAAGGCCATAAGAGGAAGCTATCGCCCGTTCGTCATCAAACATGCATTGTTCCCTCTCGGAACCATGAGCCTTCTAGTGAGTTGCTCCAGTTTGTGAGGGGTGTGTGTCCAAATTTTCGTCAAACATGTCAATTTTTTTTACCACGTCATCTTGGTGGCATGACATTACATCAAGCAAGGTTTTATGTGTTTCTGATCTTTTTTTAACTTTTTGAAATTTAAATGCCATGGCACTCCATGCTTTGTGTCATAGCCGTGAGACCAATATGTTTGAAAATTCCTTCCAATTTACTGCACATGGAATTAACTCGCACACAAGTATACAAATATGATTTTTCAAACCGTTATGGTTAGCCGTTGCATGTAGGTGTAGTTCAAATTTGAATTACGATCATTAAATGGCTAGAAAATCACTTAAATGTCTTAAAATTTCAAATGACCCCTGGAATTGTCCTAATTTTCAAATGATAGTTGTATTAGTACTACAAATTTTCTCGTACATTTAAAACACCATCCGTTGCCACTTTACTCCAAATTCGTCTTTCACAGCAAATAAAAAATATCAACAACATTACACACAGTTGTTTTGCAGGAACCGTTTGCGATGAAAATTCATGGGTCTATTTAAGTCTTCCTCCTTAAGCTTCGCCGGCTCGTCTGCTCCAGTGCCGGCAACCCTCGAATCCCGATCCCCATTCCCGCAACCCCTTCTTGCAAAAGATGATGTCGTGGAAACGCTTCGTGAGGGCCCGTACAGTGGCCGTGTCCTCCCCGAGCGCCGCCGCCTACGCCGAGAGTGCCGCCGCATCCGCATTGAGCGCGGCCGCATCCACCAAAGGGCATCTGCGGCAGCCAACAGAGCAGTTGCAGCAGCCGAGACGGCTGCAGCAGCTGCTGCGATGGCGGCTGCAAATGCCGAGAGCACTCAAGCTGCCGTCCGTGCCGCCGATGTCGCCCTGGCCCGGGTTGAGGCCATCCACGCCAAGATTGAGGACGCACATGCCAAGATATTCCAGGCCACCTCGGAATCCAGCATGCAACCCATGTCCGAAAAGGCGACGTTGGCCATGGAGCACCTGCTTCCTCATGAGATCGCCGAGTGGGAGCTGGAGATGCAGGGGCGACGGAGATCGAGGAGCGCCGGGAGGAGGAGTTGAGCGTGGCCGAGGTCGAGGTAGAGAAGAGTCTGTCCGTTGAGGAATCAGCGGTGGAGTACCAACACGAGCTCTGGCGCAGCCACTACTACGAGTACTACAACCTTGAGGGCGGCGCCGAGGACGAGGATAAGGATGCGGTCGACTTCAGCAGGGGGGACGTGGAGTCCACCAACGGCGGCATGTCGCCAGGACAAGTTATCGACGTCTCATCTCACACCGGTGATGCATAGGCCGGCGCGGCGTCAGCTTTGTTAAAATTATGCGTACTTAGGCTTTGTTTTTAATGCTGGTCTTTTGTTAGAGCAATGTTTAGGTCAACTGGTTCTGTTTAATTACTAGAATTGCTCGATTCAGTAAGTATGGTCTGTGTGCTATACGCTCTTTTGTGTGCCCAAATTAGCAAGCGATGTTAAATTATGCAATGACGTGGATGAGGACAGTACCCAGGGAAATTTCCACCAAAATTTGAATTATCAAACTCATCCCATGCGCGTAAAGCAGAAGAATCATTTGCGATGCACACAATCATTCAAAGTGAATGGTGCCCAGTGGCACCGCGCGCAAAGTTTCCCTCCACATTTCGAAAATTTGGCCTACCGCCGAAATATCTACCCCCATCCCCACCCCCTTTTCTCCCCGACCACAAGTCACATTTCCCCTGTTTCCTCCTTCCTTCCTTCCTTCGAAAGCTATAGCCGCTTCCTCGCTCTCGCCGTCTCGCATCCTACCGTCGGGGTCACCATGGTCTTCTTCAATGACCTCTCCAGCAGTTCCTCCTCCTCCGACGAATTTTTCAGCACCCAGGTATGCCTCTCTTCTCTCTCTCGGGTTATGACTTGGAATGAAGGATTTTAAACCGGCAGTCGATTTGAGTCATTTCTTCCTCTTGTAGTTCCCTAGGACCATCAGTTGCAACGAATGGAGCGGGGTGGCTGAAGATCTGCCTGCTCATTGTCACCATCATTCTCCATGTGTGAAGCTAGTTGCGTTTGAATCTATGGACAGTGGGAGGAAGTTTCTGGCATGTGCAGAAAAGGTTAGCCACACTTTCGTTGTTACAAATCATTTGTTAGATGTGATTCAGACACTGTCACTGTGCTATGTTATTGTGGATGTTAAGACAGTGTCACAGTTTGTACCTAGTATCTAAAAATGTTGCCATCTCATCAGCGGTGCCATTAGAAAATTATTTGGCACCGCTTCAGCAGTTTGTGCAGCCAACTTTGGTCCATACATCCGAGTAGCCAAGCAGTAAAATAATAAATCTTTATGGCACGAAGGAACTGGGCATCAGAGCAACTAGGTGCTCCAGAGTCCGGGTCCCTGATTTTTTACGCTACATCGGCTCGCCAGTGCAGGGCACCGGTGCCAAATGTAGCAACAGTTGACTTTACACCGGTTTTGGCATACACAGTGGACGGCCTTAGTGCTATTAGTTCTATGTTACTAAATTTGTGCATGTACATACCTGTTAGTATCAATTTGCAGTCATCCAAACACTGTCGCTATGCTGTTGCAGTTATATTTAGCTTCCTCATAAAATGTTCAATTTGTTATTTATAGTACATGACTAAGAACTTGTAGCGTTGTTGTAGTTAATTATAGCTTCTGATGTTTCAGAATTTGGTTGTTGTCTCAGTAGCAATTAATTCATTTGCACATTGATCTTTTTGAGAAGATATATCATAATTAACCTGTTTCTTTAGTTTATCAAAATATGTATTTCGTGATTTTCTATGTTGCTAGAACCCATTTCCCCTATAATAGTTACTGATCTAGTTTTAAATATTATAGGATGAACGGAAGTGTTCTTACCTGGAGTGGGTTGATCAAGAGTGGCCACAGTCTTTGAAGATGTGCCTAGCAAAGCTCTGGAGCATTATGAGGAAGGTAACAGAGGTAGGCTTAGAGAAAGTGTTGTCAACGCTGAAGAATATTTAAAGATGCGGGATAAAAAGAGGAAGATGGAGAATGAGGTCAGATTTTTTAAATCAGACTTTGCTAAGATGGTGTTGGCGAAGGAGGAGGCACTTTCCCAGTTGGCTAATATAAAACAGGTTCTTACTGAACTGAAAGCAGAGGTGGATAAGATGAGCCTGGATGATCTCGATTAGGGAAATGAATATATTGTTCTAATATTGTTCTTATGAAGGTGAACTAGCTATATGCTGTACTGTGCTATTTTCAGGTTGCTATCGTACTGTGATGTTAAAATATATTTATGTGCCTGATATGAAATTGGCAAACAGCTATTCGATATGAAATGTGAATTTGTGTAATAGTGGAATTATTAATTATAAACTAATAAACCTGCTAAATGGGTCATGGAACTTTTGCAAACGGTTCTAGCAGTAAAAGCGCTTGTGATGGATAGGCCAATGCCATACAGTTTTCTTCATCAAATCATGTGTGATGTAGTTGAATAAAAGCAAATGGTTAACAGAGGCAGAGCGTGTGTGATAGTTATACCTATCACACACGAGGCTATGCATAAAACTATGTGGGATGTATATACGAACGAAAACGTTTTCCCTGGATTGACTGTGTGGGATGTATATACAAACGGAAATGTTTTCCCTGGATTGGCTGTGTGGGATGTACATAAGAACGGAAACGTATTCCTTGGATTGACTGTGTGGAATGTACATAACAAACGGAAACATTTGTTTGGGACTGACTGTGTGGGATGTACTTACAACCGAAACCGATTGGGCCTGTATAATTGTATTTCATCGCTCGCCCGTCGCACACGACCTCATTTTGCCGAGCGTGTGTGCCAGGAGGGCCTATCCCTGACGGTTTCTCGGTTGTGTGGGAAGGACCCCCCTGTCCCAGCCAATCACTTGGCGACGATTCAAAACACCGTCGCAAAACGGGTTAAAAACCATTTGTATAGCACCTCGCTGTACCAGTGTCAGCAAGGTTGCAGTCTCTAGGAAAGGTTGTAGCATGAAAAGGAAATAAACTAGATAGATTTTTGTACTTGTGAGTTGCTTCACGGCTGAAGAGCACAAAAACAAGTTTCTGACAAGCTTACAAATGGTGCATAAAGTACAAGCATTCCTTGATCATGTATAGACAAAATCCAAACTGGAAAGCAAGCAACAACACCTATCTCTGTCAGCTGGATAACCGTTTTCAGCATTCACAGGTCAATGGATCCGGCAAATCCATGATTGGACACTGGTTTGTCCAGATGTGTACTTTTAAATCCAAGTTCATATGCCTACAATACCCTGACAATATAAGACGAGCACGTCTAGAAGCCATGTTGCCCCATTGAAGCACCTCTTCTTGATGTTCGTAAAATCCTTCTGTGATGTCTGGGGGGAGCGAAACTTAAGCCTCATGGTCTCTAACTCCTTTGCGTTCAGAATAAAGAACATTGTAAATTCATTTTTTTTTGCAGTGACGCCACTTATTTATTACACCTTCCTCGCGACATACTCCTCCCTGAAAATGCATGAAGAGTGAGAATACTCGAGGTCTACAAGGGGAGAGAGAGGCTTCCGATATAGTACGCTATGCATGGTATGTGCTTTCAATGTGTGTGGAAATCATTACCTCGATAAACAGGTTCTCTAGGCTTGGAAAGCATCGCATCAAGGCAACAACCTTGTTCAGATTTAATGACATGTGGATAAGCAGGGTCTTGACAGATTGAACCGCCATTGATAGGCTGACTACAGACAAAGCCTGCATCAAGCATATATCATAATATTAGCTGAATAAAGGTTGCATGACATGAAACTTGGGCACTGGAACGAATGCAACTCAAGAGTATAGTGCAAAAAGTGAGTACCTGTATAACTGTAGAGCCAAAAGCAATCTTGGATTTAGGAAATCCTTCGTAAAAACTGCCTAGACACTCAAGTTTAGGTGCAGAGAAGACAGTTATCTGCAAGTGCCGGCTCTGAATATCGTGAATCAACCGTTTAAGTGAGGGCGCATCCTCAACAATGAGTTCACCATTCTCACAAAGAATGCAAATGACTTCAACTTTAGCTGAGTTTATTCTGATGAAATGGTCCAGGTTATTGCAGACAAGAAGGAGCCACTCGAGGGCAGGGCAACCAGAATTGATTATGTTTTGCAATGAGACGTCTGATATATCAACCTCCAAAAACAAATGCCTCTTAAGTAGTGGAAGTTTAAACGATCGTGCATAGTTATCAGGTATTTGGCAAAGAGCAAATGTGACAGTGTGCAGTGAGGAGGAAAACAACAGCATGGAAGTCGCTGGTGAGGGCGCGGACAAAGCGATTTCATGTGGTAGTGTGATGGTTTTTCTCACGAAATGAGGGAACATGTAGTAGAACTCGAGAACCTGGAGATTGTTCAGTCTGGGGGATCGAAGCCAGGCGTTGACTGTAGAGGGTCTGCAGTGGAGGTAGCACGCCGGAATGCAGAGGCGATGAACTGCGCCTCATGGCCGGAGAGCATGGCTTCCGGAAGGCTCAAACCATCAACGTCAGATTGAAAACGGCACTGACTTCCAAAATATATTATGCGAATGAGATCCTTGCTGGGGAGCATGGAGACTATGTAGATATGAACTGTTTCTAGAGGCTTAAAAAGACGAACGACAGGGATCTCACTGCAGTCGAGATTCAGAGGAGCGGTGCGCCATAGAGGGCGCCAACGAGTTGCGAGGATTTGAGTGCGGATGCCCTCCTTAGTGGAGAGACGGGAGATGATCTCACCGAGGATGGCATTCGGCAGGTCGCTGATTTGGTCCGAACCTGACTCCTCTTCGTGCTTCTCAGAACCAGTGAGCGGACCTGCGCCGCTTCCAGCCACTACCGCCAAACACCCAGAGGAGAGTGTCGCCGGTGGCATAAACCTCACCCTCTTGTTCCTCGGGGCACCGGGCCGGATCTCGATCTCCGTCTCCATTGCTGGGTTCACGCCGCCTACGAGCAGCGCTCTGTGCGGTGTGGATCTGCAAACACGGCTAGGTCAACACTGCGCACGGATCCAAGTGTGAGGAGGGGAGGGAAGGGGACGGCGAGCAGTTGGATGACAACTATAATTTATTTTTTTCTCCCCTGATGCGGAAGAAAACAAGGCACAACCTTTTAGATATGGAACACACTGTCCTACATGCATCGGACGCACGCAAGTTGATCAGAAAGGCAAGAACACGGCTCTGCTTACATCGTGCTTCTCTGTATTCCAAGCAGTTACGGCTTGAATCGTGTCTCTCTGAATTCAAGAATTTTCCGCTGACACAAGCACTCTGTGAGGAGTGCCATGAGAATAAACAAACCAGACACACGGTCCTGCCTCTGTGATCCAAATGTTTTTCTGCGAACATGTTTACTTTGTGAGGGAGGGCTCTGAAGCTAGCTGTGGCACGGTTTTAAATAAAGCACATGCACGGTGCTTCCACGACAAGCACGTCTCAATTTCTAGTAACAGCACTGTAATGAATCTACAGGACGCAGAGAAAACCTAACCATCTTTACGACCCCTCGTGTCTGCTCTCCTCCTCGCTTATCTTTAACTCACTTGGATCTGCGCACAGTGAAGACCTAATCATCTATCCAGATCCACACCACACAGAGCGCTGCTCGTAGGCGGTGGAACCCAGCAATGGAGACCAAGATGGAGATCCAGCCCGGTGCGCCAAGCACCAATAGGGTGAGGCTCGCACCACCAGCGACGCCGTCCTCTGGGGGTTTGGCGGTAGCGGCAAGCGGCGGCGGGCCTCCCACTGATTTCGAGGAGCACGAAGAGGAGTCTAGTCGGGAACGCATCAGCGACCTGCCGGACGCCATCCTCGGTGAGGTCATCTCCCGTCTCTCCACTAAGAAGGGCATCCGCACTAAAATCCTCGCAACTCGTTGGCGCCCTCTATGGTGCACCGCTCCTCTGAATCTGGACTGCCGTGAGATCCCTGTCGCTTGTCTTTTTAACCCCCTAGATCAAGTAGATTTCGAGTTAATCACCGCGTATTCCACCACACTGGAACATACATTGGAACTTTTTTTAGTGGAGAACATGTCAGTGATGATGATTCGTATGATGATTTGTACCTTCCAGAGGCCATCCTCTCCGGCCATGAGGGCGTAGTTCACCGCTTCTGCATACCGGCGTTCTACCTCTAGTGTAGACCCTCGATCGTCGACGCCTGGCTGGAATCCCCCAGATTGAACAATCTCCAGGTGCTTGAGTTTTACTACCTGTTCCCACCATTTATGAGACAACATGACATAGTACCATTCTCATGCCCTTCGCTTATGCCACCACCACCACCGTTCAACCCTCGAATTTCCTCCTCTAGTCACACCGTCGCCTTTGCTCTTTGCAAGTTACCAGACAATTATGTACAGGCGCTTAAACTACCACTGCTCAGGAGACTCTCGCTTGTGGATGTTGATATATCAGACGTCTCATTACAAAGCATTATCCACTCTAGTTGTCCTGCACTTGAGTCTCTGCTGCTTGTTTGGACAGTCAAGAACCATTTCATCAGAATAAACTCACCTAACCTTATAAGCATTGGCATTTGTGGTAACCATGGGAAAGTTGTTATAGGGGATGCCTCCTCACTTCAATGGTTGCTTTGTGATGATCATAGCAAGAACTTGCGGATAGTCATCGCCTCTGCACCTAAGCTGGAGGTCATGGGCAAATTGTCTGATATTTTTGATGAATTCAGCATCGCAAATCACCGTATACTTATTCAGGTACTAACTTTCAATAATACTTTCACCTGCATTCGTTTGAACAAACAAGTTCCATGTAATCCAACCTTTATTCTACTAATATTATGTTTTATTCTACATGAAGTGTTTGCCGACAGTCAGCACATCCACAGCGGTTCATTCTGTCAAGACGTTGCTTATCAGCATGGATTATAATCTGAACGCAGTCTTTGCCTTGGTGCACTGCTTCCGAAGCTTGGATAACTTGTATATCGAGGTGATGGTTCTCACACACATTGTAAACACATACCATGCATGGTGTAGTACTCCATTCATCTAAAAAGGCGTCACTTACATTTGTATGTAATGGACAAAGATGTATATAGTCATGAACCAGTATTAGACACATCTGTGTCTAGACAAAACTAAAAAAACTTTTATCAGAATGGAGGTTATAGAATTATTCCTTCACTTGCTCTCTCAATAGAATCACTCTTTATAGACCTTAAGCATTTTAAATCTTCATGTTTATTTAGGGAGGAGTCTCTAATGAAGAAAGTCTTACGAACGACTGTTCTCGTGAGCACCATCACGACATTCGTTTGAAGCCAGTGACGCTGGAAGGCTATGTACAATTCAAGAAAAGCATTCAATTTGCGACATTCTTTATTCTCAACGCAAGACAGCTGGATACTATCAGGATTAAGTGTCTTCTTCACGAAGACTTCACAGAACAATTTTACAAACAACAACAAGAGGTTCTTCAGTGGGACAAAAAGGCTTCTAAACATGCTTGCCTTAGGTTGTCGCCAAGTTGCAACCACAAGCACTTGGATCTAAGGCACGCACGCGTTGAGCACCTTGATTTAACGGATCCATTCACTTGTAAGTGCTGAAAACAGTGCTGGAGTGGGATCTTGCTGCCACTTTCCAGTTTCGGTTTTACGTAGGCATGGTGAAACAATGCCCGTACCTTTTGCTCAATCTGTAACCTTGCTAACAGTGTTGTTATTGTGCTGCGCACCCATGAAGGAGCTCACAACTGCTAAAATCAAACTAATTTGTCTGCTTTTATCTCGATGCAACAACATTTTATACTCTCCAGCCCTGTGCAGTAAGCAAAAGCATTTTTACTCTCCACCGAGTGATGTCGCCAAGGATAGCGTCTGGGAGATCACCGATGCAGTCCGGGACGAGATTCTTCTTCCTCTTCTCCAGGTCCAGCGGGCGGACCCTCGCCGATTCTCGCCGCATCAACCACCAACACACAACCCCAGAGAAAGGCGTTGATGATTCACAGGAGCCTCGATCTCCAGGTACCAGAAACACCAGACTTGATCTCCGTCTCCATTGCTGGGTTCACGCCGCTTCCTAGAAAGGCTATGTGCGGAGGATCCAGATAGAGAGTTAGGTTAGGTCTTCACTACGCACATCCAAAAAACACAAGAGCTTAACTGAGGAGGAGGAGAAGATCTAAAAAAACTGAGGAGGAGACACAATGCAGGGACACAACTTCAGATGTCACTGCTATCGCACGGTTTTTAAAAGCACGGGCGTGAAGTCTCTATAGCCACGGTTCTGTACCAAGTAGAGTCATGACTTGTGCACTCATGAAGGCGTGAACCTTTGTGGCTTTCTATGTTTCAGTGTTAAGGGTCACAGGTACGGGCGTGAAGCCCACAAAGGCATGGTATGGTATTATACAGAGTCATGTTCGCTTGTGTTTGTGTTCTGAATGGTTCCGTCGACTCGTTCAGATGGAGAGGCACGGATGAGAAGCCCATGGAGACAGGTTTAGTATTATGCAGAGTCACTGTCGTGGTATCACACGGCCATCTATGGGGCCATCGGCCCCTTGTGGTTCGGCAAGGGAAGAGCCCATTGCTCAAAGAGCGGAAAGCACAGAGCAGCACAACAACGATGACACGGGCAGTTTTACCCAGGTTCGGGCTGCCGCAAGGCATAAAACCCTACTCCTGCTTTGGTGGATTGATGGAAGGACCGTGGTGGAGACGCAGCGCTCTAGCCCGGCAGGGTTGCCTCGGGGTGGGAGCAGCTATGCGCGTATGAGCGTACAAGGGTCCGAATACTTTCTAAGGTAGCCACAGCCCTCCTTTTATAGGTCAAGGGGTTACCACAATGGCAAAACAGTCATTTATCCAACGATTAGATAGCCAAAGTGCTATCATACCTAACTCTGCGGACAGGTCAGGGCGCATTAAATGCACCGCTTAGTGTCGCATCATGGCGTAGCCCGGCAAGACTTGCCGTGCCATTCAGCCACCTTTTCGCCTGTCCGTGCGACACATCGCCTGGACGGGTGTCATTTAGGGATGATCTTCCTCAGAAATGGCCTGCCACGTACCAAATAACAGCCACTTAGTCACTTGGAGGCTCGACACCGCACCAATGGGTGACTTGCGTTGCTGTGAGGTGGAGCGGTAGAGGTTTGGCGGGGTAATCCGCCCTTGGCATCCCCGGCAAACCTGCCGAGGGAGTCTTGAGGCTTGTCTTGGGGTAACCTCGACCCCGCCAGGCTCGCCTGCCCGGCAAGGGAGGTTTTTCCTTAGTGATATCTTGCATGTTTGGTTGGTCTTGGTCTTCTTGATCCGCCCTTTGATTTCTCAAAGAGCCATCTCTTCTGCTTGGCCTTGTCTTGAATGTCGTAACCTTGCTCTTGAGCCTGTGTACAGTCCGGGCAACACACCTGGGGGTTTATTGCCCCGACAGGAGCCCCCGGGCTTGGCCTGAACGCGCTGCCGAGCATCATCGGGGTAGGCCCTGTCTAGTACACAGGCAAGCAGGTTGCGATAGCTCATCCTTTGAGATCTTCTTTGCTTCTCTATTAACCTGTGTTTGAGTCAGTTTTCGGTTTTCCCGCGCGTCGCGTGATGCCAATTGCAGTGGGGCCACCTTTGTAATGGCCCTTGAATGACTTTAATGCACGGGGGAGTAACTGCCAATTTACTCCTCCCACCACATCCTTATCCTTTGACACGTATGCTGCATGCATTGAGTGGGGTAGGTGATGGAGGCGCGTGGTGCAGGAGGGAGAGTCATGGCAGGGGCTCAGTCTTCCTTGGTTGGTGTAAGGGGGCGGCGATCGGATCCGGCCGTCGGCGGTAGCTTGGACGGGTCGGATCAGAAAGAAACACCTCTGGGGCGGGGGCGAAGGATCAGCCACCAGCCCCAGCTTGCCTATAAAAGAGGGGGCAAGGATGAAGCAGAGGTGTCCATCCACGCAGCTCTCTTTCTTTGTTTCTTGCCCTCTTCTTTGTTGAGTTGAGGGGGAGAGGCCGGGGCCGGGCCCCGGGCTCTAGATTGGGGTTGATGATGCCGAATGCATGTATTGACGCTCGAGGAGTGAGTCTGGTCCGGGGGTGCAGGAGATGCAGCGGTCGGGGGTGTGGGTGCCGAACTGTCCACAGCGTGGGAGGCGTTATGCTCCTCCGAGACGGTGAGGCGCCTGCCTCTCCCACACGAGCCGGCCACTTGGTGGAGAATGCTTGCCCTGGCCACAAGACGACGAGGTTCGCCAACTTGATGACGAGGCTCCTGGGGCTTCCGGTGCCTGCCTGGGGTGCAGCGTTCAGGATCTTTGGTAATCCCAGCACTGCTCCTTCCGGTGGAGTCGGGGCGATCGTTGAAGAAGGCGTCACCTTCTTGCCCTCCAAGCTAGGGAGCGATGCTCCTCGCATGTCTCAAATGCCACCGTCGTCTGCTGCTTCTTCGCGGGAGGTGTCGGCCTGAGGGGCCGGCGTCCTCCCAGAGTGGTGGTGTTGAACAAAGAACGAGGGAAGACGGAGAAGGCAGGTGGCAGGCCGTCAGGTCGGAGTACGATGGCACCGACGCCTTCGTCTTGTATTGCCGGCCCGCTGCCTCATCTTTCCGCTCTTCCCCTCCCTCCCCGGCACCATCATAACCGGCCTCTTTAGGATGGTTGCCGGGGAGGGGGTCGCTCTCTTGGTGCCTTCGCCTCCTCTAGCAGTCTTCCAGCTGAGCTCCGGCGGTTCTCCCCGCCGATGCTTGTGCCGGGGCTTCTTGCTGGCCCTGGAGGTGGTGACCAGGGCACTGCCGAGCTGCTCCCTCCGCCCCTCTCCTTCGCAGCCTCGCCACTCCTGATCTTGTTAGGCTGCGCCCGACAAGCCCTGATGGGATCGGGCTGGGCTTCCGCTCAAGCACTCCTTTTGCCCTCTTCACCTCCTGCTGTAGTGCCTAGGAGGAGAGGGACAAGAAAGGGATTACGGGGCACTTATATTTTTTCTGTCTAAAACATGTAGGCACTTTCCAAACTTTAGTCCAAATCATGTAATCTTCTTTATCCATGTTTGTGTTCTGTAAGATATGTACTTGCTTATCAGCATATTAATGAAAAAGACAAGCCTTGCCGGGTACTTGTGCATGTATCATGTCCATGTAGAGGTGAGGTGCCTCTATACATTCAAGTAAACAAGTTTCCCCCGGTAAACTATCCTGCTGGTACCCTTAGTTTGCTGCCGTGGGGCAAGGCCTGCCGAGCATAAAACTATAAAAAGGGACCGGCCCCTCGTCGAACCCTCTCCATCAAAGGCAACTGCGACCACCTTGCCCGAAGCAACGTTCGGGACAAAGGATGGGAGCACCTATGTTTCGAAGGTAGCTAGGTTTTCATATGCACAGGTTTTTACCTTACAGAACAGGTATGGATAAGAAGAAACTTATCTGTTTGGCTTGCCGGGGATCGCTGTGTAGGCTTGTCTTGATTTCTTCTCTTCGGGATCAACTCCACGGCAGGAACCCTGCAACTTAGTGTAGATGAAAATAGTGCTACATGCGACCTCATCTACATGATCATGCTATGCTCATGATATGCTTAAGCATGCATGCAATCTTATCGGTGGCCCCCCAGCGCTTCGTTTATTTATCTGTTGCTCAGGGTCTGCGCCTGGCTTTGTACAAAGGGTTACATGCAACATCGGCAAGGCTTGTACAAAAGGGTGGCTGTCGGGCAGGGTCCGACAGCCGTGCCTTACGGGTAGAACTTACGGAGATGCTCAATGTTCCATGAGTTTTGCAACTGAATGCCATCTCCGGTCTCTAGATGGACTGCGCCCGGTCTGGTGACTCGTACTACCCGGTAAGGGCCTTCCCACTTTGGCGTCAACTTGTTTGCACCCTTGGCGGACTGAACACGCCTAAGGACAAGGTCGCCTTCCTCAAGGCTTCGGGCATGAACCCTGCGGTTGTGATAGCGACGCAGGGCTTGCTGGTAGCGTGCAGCACGCGTAGCAGCCCGGAGACAGTTCTCCTCAAGTAGCATAGCGTCGTCACGTCGGTGCTGTTCCTGCGCTACTTCATCGTAGGCAAGTACTCGAGGTGATCCGTATATGAGTTCCGCGGGGATAACTGCTTCTGCCCCATAGACTAGGGAGAAGGGAGTCTACCCGGTAGCTCGATTTGGTGTCGTACGGGGGGACCAAAGAACCACCGGCAGCTCGTTGATCCATCGCCTGCCGCACTTCTGCAGCCTATCAAATGTTCTTGTCTTGAGTCCTCGCAGCACTTTAGCGTTTGCCCTCTCAGCTTGTCCGTTGCTTCTCGGATGGGCAACAGAGGCAAATGAGACTTTACTGCCGAGGGCATGAACGTAGGCTTGTGAATTGGGTGCCATTGTCAGTGATGATCCTGGCGGGTACTCCGAAACGGCACACCAATCCTTTCAAGAACTTGATAGCTGACTGTGCGGTCACCTTCCTCACGGGCTCCACCTCTGGCTACTTTGTGAACTTGTCGATAGCGACGAAGAAGAACTCAAAGCCCCCAGTAGCACGGGGGAAGGGGCCCATGATGTCGAGCCCCCAGACCGAGAAGGTCCATGACAAAGGGATCGTCTTGAGAGCTTGAGCAGGCTGATGGATATTCTTGGAGTGGAACTGGCAGGCTTCACCTTTGGTGACTAGCTCAATTGCATCTTGGAGGGCCGTGAGCCAGTAAAAACCTTGCCGGAAGGCTTTTCCAACCAGGGCGCTCGATCCAATGTGGGAGCCGCATATGCCCTTGTGTATCTCTGCCAACAGCTCCTTTCCTTCTTCCCGGCAAATGCACTTCAATTTCACTTCATTGGGCCTTCTTCTGTATAGCGTGTCGTCAACGAACTGATACATACTGGCCCTCCGGGCTACTCTTTTAGCTTCTTCTTGCTCTTCGGAAAGTTCTCCTGTTTGGAGGAAATGGACTATGTGCCGCGCCCAAGTTGGAGCCTGAGGCTCGGCAACGAGGACCAGTGGCCCCTCCTCATTCATGTGAGCACACTCCTCAACCGCAGAGTTTGGTAGTTTGGCGGGAGGGTGCAGCTCACCGTTCAAAGGGGAGTCATTCCGGCCAAGCTCTCTGCTGGGGACCTCAGAGGGCTCTGCCGGGAGAGGCCTGCCGGAGTCCAGTTTCCTCCTCTTCCTGGTTGCGGTCGCTTGCCACGTTCGCATATCTTGGGTGGATGGCCCTTCGCGTGCCACTATCGGTCCCTCGGCAAGAGCCGGAGGGGGCCGAAAATCTCTTGCGGGTGGTAGAACTTGGCGTAAGGTTGGGCTGGTTTCACCCTCCTTCCACTTACACTTTTGACAATCTTACGATGGTTGGCACAAAGGTCACGCTGACGCGGACGGCCCTGCCAGAGCATGCTTGCCGGGGCATCAATCAATGGATTTGCACCGGCGCTATACTCAGGATTCTCCCTTAGCAGGGCGAATGCTGAACCGAGTTTCGCGCGGGCTCATCGACGTTGACGACGCTAAAACATAGGGTGGTTCGATCGTCGACAAGTGAAAGCGGTGGGGGGGGGAGAAACCATGTACCTTACCACCTCGCTCTTTTCCCCGAACGGGGCGCGCATAGTGGCCGCGCTGCTCGAGCTGTTCAGGGTCGCCATGCCATCGCCGTCCCTCATTTCCGCCATCGCTCATGGCCGCAGCGGGGATAGATGACGGAAACTGGGCAAGGCGGCGGAGGAGCGATGTCGCTTCCTCCTCGAGCCGGCGCGTCGGGGGCCATGAACAACGAGGCCGCCAACGACATCGATGGTGACGAAGATGACGTGCTGCTTATCACTACAAAAAAAATACACTTCCGTGATGATATGTGTTTGTCACAGTAGGTCACGTTTTCTGTCATGCATGTACATCCATGACGATTTTATGACAGAGTCAAGATAGTCATACCTGTGCTGTCGTAGAAGTGTTCAATGACATTACCAAAATTATAATCATGGAAGTGTCCACTTCCATGACGATAAATCGCGCGTCATAGAAGTGCTTTCATCAAGGGTAACCGACACGTGGCATCCACCGTAACGGGGCGCCGTTAAGCTATCGGGTTCCGGTTTGGATCTGATAACCCATTAACAGCCTCGACCAATGGGGATTTTCCATGTGTAAAATTCTCATTCTCCGGATAATCCACGTGTCAGCTCATCGTTGGGATAGATGTCATCCCTACAATGGATGGAAGATGCCTATGATATGTCGACACGTGGCACAGCCCAACAGTGGCCCATTTAAGGTAAAAAAGGCCGGCCCAGCTAAAGGCCCACCATATTTTTTCAGACACTAGTGGGATGGCCCGTTAACAGCCTGCCATGTTTTGGGTCAAATTGAGGTCCATATCAGATCAGGCCCGTTCACAGCCTGTCGTGTTTTGGGCTAAATTACGGCCCATATCAGATCAGGCCCGCTAACAGGCCACTATTCTTTTGGGCCCATTCTAAGCCGGGTTTGTATTTCAGCCTGTTAAATGCCCGTTTACCAGTTCGGCCCGATAATAGTTTCGGCCTGTTAGCGGCCCGTGGTGCATCTGGGCCGTTGTCGGCCCGGTTTCACTTTTGGCCATTTAACGGCTCATGCAGAAACTAGGCTATTTCTTGTCTGAAGTAACTTTAGGCCTCTTAACGGCCCATAGTCTTCATGGATAAATTTCAGCCCAACTGGCCTATCGGCCTGTTAATGGCCCGTGTAACAGTTGGGCCTAATTACATCCCGCGTTGAATCCGGCCTGCTTACAACTCATCTGTTAATGGCTCGTGACACTGTTGGGCCTACGACCCGCGTTGATACCGGCCTGCTTAAAGCCCATAATTTTATTGGGCCAAACAGGGCCCGAGATATATTTTGGCCTGTTAACGGCTCGTTCTATTTGGACCAAACATGGGCCTTAGGCAGTTTTGGCCTGTATTGGCCCGTGAATTTTTCGGCTCAACGCTAGCCCAATCTAGTTTTTTAGCCTATTAAAAGCCCATGGTCTTCTCTGGCCCAGCTGGCCAGAACTTTACTCGGCCTATTAAAGGTGGAAAACTACTATACGTTTAGACCAGGTAATGGCCCAAGATGATTATAGGCCCACGTTTTGGCCCATATATAGCGAGTTACAGGCCGGCCTGAAGACCGACAACATTGAGATCCATTGAAGCTTCCGACCTAAATTATAGCATACCGACCAAGAATAAACCTAGACTATACAATAAAGAAATTACGGCATATTACATCCACTGCGCATCAAAGTTCTCCACCGGTGATAATAAAGCGCAACGTGACCGCGGATTACATACACTGGGTATCAAAGGTCGCCACCAGTGCATATAAATGCTCCGACAAAAGAATATACAAAACGGAGAGCACTTCAGAAGGCATTAGGCCTAGCCTGGACATGCACCGCAAGCAGCCGAACAAGCTGATGAGACCTTAGTTGTGTCAACGATAGATGCTCTATCCCTAGCCATATAGCACCAAAGCCCGCAAGGAAGTCCTTTGAGATCTTCTTTGCATCATTGACATCAAGTCGGAGCTGAGCTGAAGCAAGCCTTTCCGCTTTAAGTTGGGACTGAAGAAGTCGAACTGATTGAGGCAGCAACTGCACAGAGGTTGTCTCACAGCTGCTGGTGAGTAGCTTTAACTCACTGTCTTCATCAAGACATGACCTTGAGGTCATCTCGCTCTCTTCAAGATGGTTTGGCTCACTATCTTCCCTAAAGTTCTGCCTGGCATAAGAGATACGACTCTAAAAGAGAAACAAGGAGACAAGTAACATGTTTCACAATTATATAAGCAAATAAATGGATTTGTTCTGCATAAGGAACATGTTTTTACAACTACAATTTAAAACTGGTAGTTGTTGCAAACATCCAATTAGATGTAAACACCAAAGTAAACAGCAGTAGAGGAAATGATGCCTATCCAAATCTATACTAGAACAAAGTTTGAAGGCTTGAGAAGGATGAACTTACATTACATGTTAACATGGGCTGGACAAAGCCCTTCTCCATGTCGATGGATGGATAATTCAATAAATTCCCCAAAGAAACTTCTTTATAAGCGTTGCCATTATTCTACATTTTGTAAAGAGTAAATATAGATCAAATAATATTGGAAGAAATAGAGGATAATGAAGCTTAGGTGCAGAGTGATGATACATAATCAAATAGCAATTAATTAAGTACAACATTACAAGGGAAAAGGTACTGACAAGAGGAATGCAGACATCAACGTGTGCAGTGGCATTGGCATTATTCAACATTTTGGTAAGAGTAAATGTAGATCTGATAATTTGGAGAAAGTGGAGGGCAGGGCAGAGAAGATGTAGAGTAATGCTAGACAATCAACTATCTCGCAATGCAAGTATAGTAATACTACCACCGTCCGTTATTACTTGTCGCTCAAATGGATGTATCTAGCACTATTAAGTTCTAAATACATCCAATTGAGCAACAATTAATTCGATACAGAGGGAGTACATGACAACAGGTACTTACATGAGCAATCCAAAACTTCATAACCATTGTGTTAATTCTACATTTATCTGAGAGTACATATAGATCTTATAATTTTGAGCAAAGGGAGGATAAAGAAGCGAACATTTACAGTGATGCTACATAATCAAACAGCAATGAGTGTAAGTATATTGACAAAGGGCAAGAGGTACTGACAAGAGCAATGCAGTGCCCAGTATTGTTGTGAGATCCTATGATCCTTTGAGAAAGGAGATTCATCTGAAATTAGTTTTCATACAAGAGAGAAGGTAAGGCACATGCAGAAATTTAGGAGTTCAAATTTTGAATTGATATCATAGACAGTACTTGACGCTGGGCTCTCCGCAGTTCTAATAGGGGTTTGGCCAGTGGAGTAGGGGTAAAGTGTGGTACAGTTGGGCCTGTGTTTTCTGTGGCTGTTGATCTATCTGATTTAACAGGTATCACTACCTTTTCCAAATACCTAGTTTGTACTCCTTGAGGATCTGCACTCACCCTCTTCCTTTTGGACATCTATTATGAAAGAATAACATTTGACTGGAAAAACATAGTATGATGACACATGGAATAGGTACAAAAAATGGATAGGTATGGCAAATACTCATATATGATGCTTAAACTAAGCAGATGGTGGTGTAACAAAGTAGAAGTAATGCAAGAGGTCATATGCAAAATATGTGCGACCAATACAACCTTGCCAAGTTAGAGCAAGCACCTTGATGGGTGAATAAGATAGGCCATCCTCCACCATGCCAAGTTTGTTAGCCAGTGGATTGTTCCGCAATATTCCTCTCGTGCGCCCATTCTCATATTCATTTTGATCATATTCAATACCTGACATGCATGAAAACATAAAAACAAGTGAGATTATCTTTGTAATGCAGAAGTGATTCTAATCCAATAATGCCTCCCTGTAAACCCCTTTGTGCTATCTCTGCAATTCTTCTGAGAGATGCCATGCATGCTGTAATTTGGTGTGTGCATTAATATAATGTGGCCTACTACTCAAAATATGAGAGCTCCAGAAGTGATGATACTTCGCAGATGACAGCTTCATCATATAGTAAAGAAGAACAAGTCGACCTGACCTGACAGATTCAAAATATACTAAGGGAGAACAACTCAACCTGACCAGTCGACCGCAAATGTCTCTGCTACTCTTCCCAACAAGGAACATACTTATTAAAGAAGAGAAGAGGATCATGTTAAAGAAGAGCAGAAGAGCAAGCAGATTGAAGATATTACAAGTCTTTCTATACAATGTCTGTTGCCCACCCATGATGAACCAGAGCGCACAGAGAAATACTATTCCTTCCGGTCTCTCCATATGTGGATTTCGAAACTAAAGTAGGAACATTTAGCTGACCAATTAAACATGTCTCAGTTTTACTAATATCAGCATAATATCAGATTCGAATTTGTACAACTAAGCTTGTTTAGCTCGATGGGTGGAGTAGTGCTATTACGACACGAACCACGTAGGCTGATCGTGGTCATCATAAAATGGGGAAACCGTAAGCATGATGAGTATAGTGTTGACCGTGGCAGTGGGATGGCAGATCTGAAGCTGCAAACCGCGCAAAGGGTAGTTAGCAACCGATGTTTGCTTTGAAATAACAACTAAGATTTGGTATGGACAAGAAAGTACAGTCAACAAGTGACAAAGAAATGCAATTCTACTGTCTCTCTATATATGTCGCGACATGCATTTGGAAACTCAAGTGGGACCTTTAGCTAACCAATTAAATGTGTTTGTTAACTAATATCAGTATCATATCACAATCATATTTAAATAACTAAGCTTTGGAATTATGAGTGATGTGTTGTTTAGCTTGAAGGGTGGAGTACTGCTAGTACGACAGAAAGCACCTACGCAGATCATAGTAGGGTTGATAAAAGGGGAAAACCCTAAGCATCAAGAGTAAAATCAGGAAAGTGGAACTAGCTGGACCATATGGGCTTGTATTGTCGGTACGGCAAGAAAGGGTTCGGAAAGGCTTCGCCCCCAAAAGGGGCAGCTCTATTCAACTAAAGGCACAATACTGTTACTATCAGTCTAGACTATCAAAGACGACATAGCTCCCAGCATTTCTCGGATATTATGGCAGACCATCTAGAATCGTTGAAAGCATCCATCTGAAGCGACCCAATAGACCTGTCGACTGCAAATGTCCCTGCTCCACTTCCCGACAAGGAACTTACTGTACTGCTCCCTCCATTCTTAAATATAAATCTCTTAGAGATTCGAATGCGGACTACATACGGAGCAAAATGAGTGAATGTACACTCTAAAATATGTCTATATACATCCGTATGTAGTTCTAATTGGAATATCTAAAAAGACTTATGTTTTACCGAAAAAGGCTTTCGCCTCGCTTTATAAATAAAGCAACGATGAACAACACCCGGTACAAACGCATGCCACCACAACACACACACGCACCCAAGGCAGTTTAGGAACGGAGGAAGTAATATACTTATTAATAAGAACAATAGAGGAACATGATAACAAAGAGCAAGCAGATTTCTCTACTCTTATACTCTTATCTCTATCTATCTACTCTTATAAAAAACAGAGTTGGTGATGATGGTGTGCCTGCCATCCTGCAATATAGGCCGTCCAATTTATATCTTATGGATAGGAAGGAAATATGGCAATTTTGCAAAAAGATACCCACACCCCTCTCCACATTTGCAAATAAGGCCTTCCCACGTTCATCCTTTTCTCCCACAAGATAAACTACTCATACAAATGCATATTGATGTTCCGTGCAACACACGGGCATCTTGCTAGTTAGATAATGCAATGTGTGTTGCCCACCCATGATGAACCAGAGCGCACAGAGAAATGCAAATCCCTGCTGTCTCTCTATATGTGGCGCACATGCTTTTTGAAACGAATATAGGAACATTAGCTGACCAATTAAACGTTCTCTGTTTTAGTAATATGAGCATCATATCATATTCGTATTTCAATAACTAAGCTTTGCAATTATGAGTGGCATGTTGTTTCGCTTGATGGGTTGAGGTCTTGAGGAGCAGTGCTAGCACGACACGAAGCACCTACGATAATGGTAGTGAATATAAAGGGGGAAAACCATAAGCTTTACGAGTATAGTGGCCGTGCCATGGTGGATCTGAAGGTGCAAACCGGACAAAGGCTACTTCGCAACCAATGTTTGCTTTCAACTAGACACTACGATTTGGTACGGACAAGAAAAGTACAGTAAACAAGTTACGATCTATTTTCCGGGTGAGATCAATAACTTAAGAAGATATGAAAGAGTACCACCTCTCTTGCGACGCCGTGTAGGCCCCTGCTGATATGTTAAGGGTGCTGCGGGTGCGATGGCTGTCGGCGGCGCAGAAGAAGACTTTAGACGGCAGACGGCCGGGTCGGGGGATAAGTCCTGTTGCCGTGGACGAGGCGGTCGTAGGAGCGGCAACGGCAAGGTGGACGACGGCGCCGATGAAGCGAGAGGACGCGCACTACAAGAAATATGTCAACTTGCGACCATCACTATTGGTCGCTGAAAGGTCATTGTTTTTCATTTGCGACCTTTTTGTGACCAAAAATAGATGGTCAAAAGCTGGCCATTGTAAACTGAAATTAACGACCTTTTTTCTGAAATGGGAAAGGTCATTGGTTCAACGACCAATTTTTTGGTCATTGGTTGTCTGCTCAGGCCACATCGGATCCGACGTGGCAAGCTGACGTGGCAAAATTGCGACCAAATGAAAAGGTCATTACTTAGAATCAGCCCGGTCCAGTTCGGTGTCTATATGGGCCGAGCCCATTAATTCAGCCCATTTATTGTTTTTTTTCTTTCAATTTTTGTCGACTACATGGGCCGAGCCCAACAATGAAGCCTTTTTTATTTTCTAGGCTGTGGCCTTTTTGGTTCAGCGGATCAAGTATTTCTTTTTTTTAAAGATGGGTCCCAATTGTCAGGTTCTTCTGGTAAGTGGGTCCCAGTTGTCAAGGTCATTTCCTTCAAATTTCAATTTGCTAGTAAATAAATAAACCAATATTCAAATGGGAACAGACAAAGAACACATGTAACACTTCAAATAATAGCCAAAATCGGTTTGATACATCATACAATAGCAGAATCAGTGTGTTACATCATCATATAACACATATACAAATGACAATCAGTCTAGATACTCCAGGTCTCTTCAAACTTCACATCCCCAGCTTCCCAGCTTCCAAATCTAGGTTTCATACTGATCTGCGGCACAAAATCGATGCCACATTAATAGGGCAAACTTGGTGTTACAACAGATGAATGAATATGTGGTGTCTTCTTCAAATAAGTTCAATTTATTGAAAACTAGCGGTTGGGGCGCCACCCGTGGCGCCGCTTGAGAGGAAGCTCGGTGGTGCTAGGTGGGAGGCGCCCCTTTCACTTTCTTGTTTATACTACATAAATGTTATTGCATCAGATTCAAAGTAACAGGCTCGGCTAAGTGCAAAGTATGATGGATAAGTGAAACAGAAGTAAGCTGGTACATTGGTGTATGCAAAAAACTAAGTAATATAACATCATCAAAAGAAGGAAAGTTACCACTGCCTAACGTATATTAGAGTAATGCTAAGAAAGTCACCACAGTGACACCTAGAACATATAAGAAGCAGATCACTATTGTGAAAGAAAGGCCACTAAGTTATAGTAGCAGCATGGTGTTGCTTGTCTCCATTGGCTATGGACCAGATACCTGCAACATAAAAATACTCAAAAAATGATGGCAAAAGAAAGTTAAGCAATAGAAAAGCAAGCTAATTGTAGTCGATTGCATCCTTTATATTTAGAAACAGGGGGAGTATATTCAAAAGTTTATTAAAAAAAGGTCATAGCAAGATAGTAGATTACAGTGATAGCATTTGACTAACACAAAATGGAAATTTAGGGTTCTAAAATGGTTAGACTAGAATTTGGCATCCAAATGCATATGGATATCATCCAAACAGAGATTGTTATGCCCCATAACCTATCTACTGAACCACGACATCTGAACCACTCGAGGGTCACAATTTAGAAAAACATACAGGAAAACTGAATCATCATCAACCATCACTGTACTTAATGCAATAAACCCCCACGTCCAAGAAGCAAATGGGCCTGAGTTTCCACTTTAGAACAGGGCACATGCATCAATTTTTATAGTCAGGAACAAAGAAGACAGTGCTGCAGGACCTGGGATACCAAATTAATCTTAGAAATGAAAATAGCAATAGGTACTAAATGTATATGGCTATACATAAACCAGTAGTAGTACTACTACTAGATGAAAAGATGTTGCATGGTAAATCTCCAAAGTATACAACCAAGAATATAAGAATAAACCTGTTTCATTACATAGTACTGCTATGTAATTGAAATGCAAAAGATACATCTCCTGTTCAGCAATCAGGATCAACCATGGAGTTTCTACTACTCCTACATCAGTAAGCTGGTTATTTAAGATGCTAATGTTTACTTTTGAAGTACAGTTATGGTTATCTCAAAGAATTTGTGCCTCATAAACATGCATGGAATTTCTATCTCAAAGAAGTATACATATTTATCTTGTTTAATTAGGTCAGCAGTGCAAAACAACCATGCAGAAATGTCAGGGCAACAGAGCAGCAAGGTATCATGCATACCAACACAGTAACACTGCATATATGTTAGACCAAAAGATGTGAGCGACGGTAGACTACACTAACACTAACTAGGTAACAGAATTACTTAAGACTGTAGCCCGGGAATTCGTTATCCACGCTAATATAAAATTCGCTCAAATGGAACTTTGGAAACACCCTTTCCCAAGTAGTCAGATCCACCGTCCCTCAGTTCCAAAGCTTCATAAAGACCTACAGAAGAGGGATGATTCAGACAAGATTAGTTCAACAAAAATAATACAATAACATTCGGTAAATAATGATACAAATAAGAGTTTGGAATAGGGTACATTTTGGTGAAGTGTCTGTTAGGGAGAAGTGATTCAGAGTTTCAAAGTGAAGTTGTTTCTGAATACTAGTAGTGTTATTAGCTAGCTAGATGTGTGCATACTAGTAGTGTAATTAGCTAGCTAGAAGTGGACTTGATAGTATTCTTTTTCCAGATAAAGAGCTGATGCTACTAGTCTAATCACACAGTTTTAACCAGATTAGAGCAAAGACAACACGCCAACAGCAGAACCAAGTCCAAGTCTCGGCAATCCAATAGGAATCTCCGGAGCTCCATATATTGGAGGTGAGGGACAGAGAAGGAGAGGAAGAGGGTACCTTGAAGACCTCCATGTCCAAGGCGTCGTCGAGCGCGGGGTTCTGTCCCAGCCGAGCGGCACCGAGGTCTGTCGTCGCGCGGAAGAGCGGCGTCGGAGGGCGCGACTACGTGTCGGTGGAAGACGGCGGAGGCGTCCACCACGAGCACCTCCGTTGCCTCACCGGCGCATCGCGTGGAGATCGTGGAGCGCCGGCATCTGACCTGCTCGATCTGGATGCCCCAACACCGAGGGAGATAGGGTGAGGAGAGGGTGGGGCAGATGGATCTGGGAATGCCAGGTACATGAACCACTCGGTGTTTTTGTTCAGATCCGGCGGGGGCACCGCCTGCACGTACCGATCCCCTCGCCCTACCGGCGTGCGCGTGCTGAGGGTCGGTGGCTCCTCCCGTCCGGCTCGGCGTCGCGGGTATGGAGATAGGGCGAGGGGAGAGGGGCGGCGGCGGCGTGGTCGCTGGTGACGGAGCACGGCAGCGGCTGTGGGTAGGGTTTGGGGTGGGGCAGGGAGAGCTGTGGGCATGGTGGATCTGACGGCGCCCACCTCCTCGATCTAGGGGCCCCGCTGTGGGATAGAAGGTGAGGGGAGGTGGAGAGGATCGGGGGAAGAGGGCGGAGATCGCCGGTGGAGTGGAGGTCGGCGGCGGCGGGGGGTGGGTGGGTGGGTGCGGCGGATGTGGAGGAGAGGAGAGGAGAGATCGTGGGATGGGAGAGGAATGGATAGGTTAGGTCACGGTTGGTCTGGGGTCGTGGGGTGGCTGCGGATCTGGCTCGGGATGGTTGGATGGACGGTTGGATGTACGCCATGTCATCGGTCCATGCCTTAGCTGATTCCACCAATCAGAATTAAGGTTATGTAAAAAAAATCTGTTGTTTTTCTTATAGTTTTATCCTCTTATTCAGGGCAAACATTCAACATATTAACCACTTTGGCCCCGTTTGATACCTCTGCATTTTCTACGTATTTAAAGAATGCTATGGTTTTTTCAAATACCATGGTTTTAAAGAATGCTACGGTTTTTAATACTTTGGTTTTTTAGTACTTTACTATCAAACACAGCCTTATAGTTTGTTAAAATGAATCAATATAGTGCACATGTGTGTATCTTGGGATGACAAACAATGTTGATTTGGGGGGGTTCATTTTCTTTTCACGAAAAATTCATTTTCCATTTTCCGAGTGCCCAAAATAAGTTTTTTTTGTGAAGGACCTACCATATATTTGTTGCAAAATTGGAAAAAATCATTTTTCTAAAATACTATGTCATATTTAATGCACAATTGACCAAATGGTTGGGTGTAAAAAGATTTGATCCACCTCTGGTGAAAAAGACAAATTTCCGCCGATTCAGTAGGAAGCGGGTCAAATTTGAACTGCAGCTGCCTCATAGTTTGCTCTTTATTTTTTCCAAAAAACATTTCTAGGTACATAAGTATCTATTTAATCAGAGAAACACCAAAAGTTTTCCAAGATTCAACCACTAGCTAGGAACGGTCATGCCCGCCGTTTTGACCGCATTTTGAAACGGGCATAAAAAATTCAAAAAAAATCAAAAAATTTGAAAACCTTCGCATTGTGTCATTATATGTGACCAAGTTACCAGAAAAAATAATAAACTTGTAATACGGTAATTGTTTTAAAAAAGTGTTCTCAGAAAAGAGCTATCATGTGTGAAGATTCATGGCTTTCAAGCCAAATGATCAATCTTATGGCCACATTCATGGCATAGTTTGTTCAAATGATCTCATATTGTGCACAAGGGTGCATCTTGGAATGGAAAACAATGTTACCTAAGGGAGTTTTCATTTTCTTTGGACGAAAAATCAATTTTCCATTTTCCGATTGCCCAAAATGAGTTTTTTTTTTGTGAAGGACCTACCATATATTTGATGCAAAATTGGACCAAATCAATTTTATAAAATACTAGGTGATATTTAATGCACAATTGACCAAATGGTTGGGTGTCAAAAGACTTGATCCACCTTTGGTGAAAAAGACAAATTTCCGCCGATTCAGCAAGAAGCGGGTCAAATTTGAACTGCATCTGCCCCATAGTTTGCTCTTTATTTTTTTTCCAAAAATAATTTTTAGGTACATAAGTATCTATTTAATTATAGAAATACCAAAAGTTTTCCAAGATTCAACCACTAGCTAGGAACGGTCATGCCTGCCGTTTTGACCGCATTTTGAAACGGGCATAAAAAATTCAAAAAAAATCAAAAAATTGGAAAACCTTCGCATTGTGTCATTATATGTGACCAAGTTACCAGGAAAAATAATAAACTTGCAATACGGTAATTATTTAAAAAAAGTGTTCTTAAAAACGAGCTATCATGCGTGAAGATTCATGGTTTTCAAGCCAAATGATCAATCTTATGGCCACATTCATGGCATAGTTTGTTCAAATGATATCATATTGTGTACAAGGGTGCATATTGGAATTGCAAACAATATTGCCTAAGGGAGTTTTCATTTTCTTTGGACGAAAAATCAATTTTCCATTTTTCGAGTGCCCAAAATGAGTTTTTTTTGTGAAGGACCTACCATATATTTGTTGCAAAAATGGACCAAATCAATTTTCTAAAATACTAGACCATATTTAATGCACAATTGACCAAATGGTTGTGTGTCAAAAGCTTTGATCCACCTCTGGTGAAAAAGACAAGATTCCGCCGATTCAGTAGGAAGCGGGTCAAATTTGAACTGCAGCTGCCTCATAGTTTGCTCTTTATTTTTTCCAAAAATCATTTCTAGGTACATAAGTATGAGAAACATCAAAAGTTTTCCAAGATTCAAGCACTAGCTAGGAATGGTCATGCCCGCCGTTTTGACCGCATTTTGAAACGGGCATAAAAAATTCAAAAAAAAATCAAAAAATTGGAAAACCTTCGCATTGTGTCATTATATGTGACCAAGTTAACAGAAAAAATAATAAACTTATAATACGGTAATTATTTTAAAAAAAGTGTTCTCAGAAATGAGCTATCATGTGTGAAGATTCATGGCTTTCAAGCCAAATGATCAATCTTATGGCCACATTCATGATATAGTTTGTTTAAATTATCTCATATCATGCACAATGGTGCATCTTGGAATGGCAAACAATGTTGCCTAAGAAAGTTTTCATTTTCTTTGGACGAAAAATTCATTTTCCATTTTTTTTGAGTGCCCAAAATGAGTTTTTTTGTGAAGGACCTACCATATATTTGTTGCAAAATAGTACCAAACCATTTTTATAAAATACTATGCCATGTTTAATGCATAATTGACCAAATGGTTGGGTGTCAAAAGTTTTGATCCACCTCTGGTGAAAAAGAAAAATTTCCGCCGATCCAGCTGGAAGCGGGTCAAGTTTGAACTGCAGTTGCCTTATAGTTTGCTCTTTATTTTTTTCCAAAAATCATTTCTAGGTACATAAGTATCTATTTAATCAGAGAAACACCAAAAGTTTTCCAAGATTCAACCACTAGCTAGGAACGGTCATGCCGTTTTGACCGCATTTTGAAACGGGCATAAAAAATTCAAAAAAAAATCAAAAATTGGAAAACCTCCGCATTGTGTCATTATACGTGACCAAGTTACCAGAAAAAATAATAAACTTATAATACGTTAATTATTTTAAAAAAGTGTTCTCAGAAATGAGCATGAAGATTCATGGCTTTCAAGCCAAATGATCAATCTTATGGTCACATTCATGGCATAGTTTGTTCAAATGATCTCATATTATTCACAAGGGTGCATCTTGGAATGGCAAACAATGTTGCCTAAGGGAGTTTTCATTTTCTTTGGACGAAAAATCAATTTTCCATTTTTTAGTATCCGAAATGAGTTTTTTTTGTGAAGGACCTACCATATATTTGTTGCAAAATTGGACCAAATCAATTTTCTAAAATACCACATTTTATGAACAAATTTGTGTATAGTAGAAACATTTTTTATACATATTAAACGGTTTTTAATTACATCATTAACATTTTTAATAAATATTTTGATGTCTAATATTTTGAACACATGTCTACATTTTTTAAGACACATTGTACATATTGTTTATATATGTTTAACTTTTTTCAAATACATGATTAACATATTTTCATATATTCCCAATAAAAACATCTTTTCATCATATGTTTTGATGTCTATATTTGTTTACACATTGTACATTTTTGTATACATATAAACATTGTTGATATTGGTTAGAATTTAATACATGTTTACTTTTTAGAAATCTTGTTTTGTTATCTACTTTCCTTTTATGTAATTATTATATATATATATATATAATTATATATATATATATATATGTAAAATTTCCATATACGTACTGATGACTATTTTTGCATACACAAACTTTTTTTATACATATCTAATATTATTATGATTATCATTTTTTATATGCATGAAACTTTTCAAATACACATTTAGTTTTTTAAACACATGATTAGATTTTTTGAAATACGTATTAACATTAACATTTTTTTAAATTACACGTTTAATTTTCTAAATTGCTAAACCATATAGCAAGATTCACGAAGGAGTTCATTATTTTCCTATTCTTATAATTTTATATTGTTTAATTGGTTTCGAGATTTTTCTATAAGGAAAAACCTTTTTAGAGTTATACAATGAAAAACCTGTTTTTTAGACAATAATGAAAACTTTTTTTCTTCAGATAACTGACCATCCTTACCAAATGGTAATAATGAAAAACTTGTTATTTTCCCATTTTCGTTGGGCCGAATATATGTTTTTTTAGTAATATGAGGGCATCCCACATTTCTTCCTGGATACATGGCCCACGGATTTTTTTTAAAAGGAGGTTGCCTCGTTCCACCGAGGCCCAAGCCCACCTTGAGCGACACCTTAAGTACCAATGCATCCACGTTCACAATCTCATGACCATTTATATTGGTCGTAATCAGTAGAAATAAGGTCGTTGACCACTCTTGTCTGCTTTGTGACCATTTGGTGTAAGGCAATTTCAGGGTTTGAGCCCTTCCAAGCGAAATGGCCGTGGATTTACGACCAATTCAGCTGGAGTCACTGAGAGAAGGTCACAAGTTGACATATTTCTTGTAGTGGCGATGAAAGGATCCTGGTCCAGCGCCGTGGATGAGAGACGTCCATCTCTTGCAGTGGACGACGAGGTAGGGGTAGCGGCTCCGGCAAGGTGGTGGATGGGGTGGTGGACGGAGGAGGCTGGCTTGAGTGGGGAGGTTGTTGTGGCGCCGACGGTGTATGAATGGGGAAATGGAGGGGGAGGGGGGATCTCAAACTTTGGGACAAGCTTGTCTGAAATGTGGGAAAGTTACGAACTTATCCCTCATTTAAAATTTCAGACATCTCGTTGGTTGGGGATAGGACGGTAATCTCGCATCTCCCCAATATTTGCCGGTAGCGATTTCGGGCGAGGAGAGGGTGTTTTGCTGCCCACGGTTGGCACCCATGGTGTATGAACGGGGCTGACGGGTAGGGCGGTTGTGTCATGTCTGAGGGAAGTTACACATCTGCCCCTATTTAAAATATTTGCCTGCATCGATTTCGGACGAGGAGAGTTTGTTTTGCCGCCCACCGTGTATGAATGGGGAAATGGAGGGAGAGACACAGGTCTTTCGGACGAGCTTGAATCAAATGTGTTTTGCCACCCACGTTTGGCGCCCACCGTGTCTGAATGGGCTGAGAGGCGGTCGTGTCACGTTTGATTGAAGTTACTAGTCTACCCCTATCGACAGCAGTGGAAATCGGGTCGATTAGGATGTGAAGTGTCAGGGGTAGACAGTAATTTCTATCTCGCAAACACTTGCTTCAGGCAGCCGACAAATGATAGTGGGTGTTTTGCCGCTTCGTTCAAAATTTGGGAGAATTAGCATTCACGTTTACCCTGGGCCCTGGCAACTAAATTCAAATCCAATTTGTATTCGATTACGAATATCCATACATCATTCTACGTTTTGTTATTTATTTCTTCAAAACCACGACAAAGATTTATGCCACCTTTATATATGACTATGATTTAGAAATGCCGTGATCTTCGAATTCAGTAGGTTGGATACACTTTGAGTCAAACAGTTATTTCATCCAATACAATATGCTCACACCAAAAACAGTTCACCTTATGTCAATCATACAAGTACTGAGGATTACCTCACCTAAAAAATTCAGATCATTACAACACATGGATAACATAGGGGGTCTTACGACATAATCCATTCAGAGACATCACACAACATGCAAGTATACTAATCTAATGACAATTTCAACTGGTATCTAAAGAAGAACTGGGATTACCCTGGGCTTCAGATAGCAGAAGCAGCAGGACCTCCTCTGTCTTCAAATGCAACATTCTTACTTCCTCCAATTCTTGGGTTGCTTGCATAATGTGTGCAGCTAATTGCATAATTTCCAGCCTCAAGATCAAGATTACCTCATTCATGGCAGCCACACCATCTCTTTCTGCCTCTAGTAGATCCTCAAGAACTATAATATCTGTGCTCAGACTGCTCTCCGGCGGTGTTGCCTCTGAACTGCTACCATCTGGTAACATGGATGGCACACTGCTTCCACAAATAGATTCTGGGGTTGTACATTGTGTCCTAGTGTGAACGACATCCTGAAAGATTTCCACTGGACATAAGTATGAGATAGTTATCGCATGATCCAGGCAGTAAGCTTACATGGTAAACGACATACGAATTATTGCCGAGCATGGCAAGCTATATTTAAATGGTTCGAAGCGGCATTAGCCGAAAAGAAATTAAAATGGTAAGATGAAACTAGGGATGTAAGTGGCAAATAAACGACATCCGCCAGTCCCATCTAGTTAGTTTTTGCTAGCTCGCTAGTTCATTTTCCTCAAAAAACAAAAACTCTTTTGAACTATCATACCACTAGTGGACTTTAATCGGGATTAAACGGGACCCAGTTGACATCCCTAGTTGAAAGGGAGTGTACCACCGCTATATTTAAGTTGCCAAGGCATCTAATAAGTTGAAATAATCTGGGAAAGCACTTAACAGTGTGGCCTCATATAAACTACGAAGACAGTCTTGTGATGAAGTTCATAGGAAAAGTTAAGGACTCAAATGAACTAGGCATGCATTTCTTTACGATAGTACAACAGGCACTGCTGACATATTGGCCACTCAGGTATAGCCTAACAAGTAACAAACAAGCATTCGAATCGAGCAATACAGCAAAGCAGACAACTGAACTATTTGTAATTCTGTAGGATTACAGGTTGAGGGCACAAGCCAAGAAAGCAGCCCACACGCATTACATTTCACATGTACTAAAACACACTCGCTTACCATATGTTGCTGTGAAGCCTCGCTGCTATTGCAATGTTCTTTGAAGATATCGTCAGCATCCCGTGTTTGCAAATCTAGTTGTTGTAGTTTATTCTGCACCCTCTATTTAGGTAAAATTAATTTTAATCGCATGCACTGGTTCGAATTGATCATCAATGGTTCATCTAAAATAATGAAAGAAGAGTGTGTGCTTACACAACAATATATGTGCTTCACTCTATTTTTATGCTTGTTTGAGGTGCCAGCCCCAAAAGAACAAATATTTTGCTTGATGGGGTTGGCAGCTCCATAATTAATAGAAGCATCAAATTAGTCAGGCAACTTGGGAAGATCAAGAACGCACAAAAAAGTAATGAACAGAGGCTCGGAGCAGTGATGTAATAGCTAGCATCAGAAAATGTAGGGTAAAATGAACAAAAAGCAGCGGAATCACATGCTAGTTTGCTGATGTGTAATTAACCATAGAGAACATGAAGCAGTCTGATGGAACCAACAGGTGGCATCAGAACAACACCATTATCATAAATATAGCATGCAAGAAGTAAAATAGTAGGCAGTGCTATCTAGGAAGTACAGTAATACTTAGGACAAAACAAAAGCATTGTAACTATATGTGCACTGGTTTGTAATTTAGGACATGTAACATGTTCACTGCCAGAAGTATGGCCCTACAGGTGCAAGCAGAATAACGCGTCTCATGAAAAATTGAATGATGCCCTGAAGAAATTCAAAGGTGCGGTGCTTATGCTAAGAAAGTGAACGTAGGCGCCGGCCATTGGATAATAGTAGCTGATTCTCGGCGGCGTATGGGTATCGTTGTCATACTTGATAGATAAGGATCATCGATGGTGCTCGTGTTGCGGTTGAGTTTGGGCCGGCTGTCGCTGTTGCTGAAGCGGCTCCGGTGCTTCGATTGCGGCGCCTGTCGACATACAAGAAAGCTCATCTGTGGTAAGTGAACAATTCCACGATAAAAAAGAGAAAAACCAAAGGAGTACAAATCGAAATAACCTGATGAGGCTGCGGCGTCAGTAAAGCAGGGCCGGTGGAGTTGAATATGGTGTCCGTGGAGCGGGTCCGGTGCAGTGGACGAAGGCGTCGGCGAAGCACATCCGGCGCGGTGTACAGTGCTTTCGATGAGGCGGATCTGTTGCAGCTGACGAGGGCTTGTATGAAGGGCCAGCGATGGGGCGGACGAGGGAGTCGGTGAAGGGCCTACACTGTGGTGGACGAGGGCGCCGGTGAAGCAGATCCGGTGCGGTGAACCATGATGGCAATCAAGGAGATCTGGAGCGGTGGACAAGCCAGTCGCTGAAGCGGCTCCGGTGAAGTGGTGAGTTGGCAGTTGGGGGTTCCAAGATGCGGAAGGTAGATCGGGTGGGGTGTGAGGTCCACCGCTGCGGCGGAGGACTAGATTTGGTGGCTTGGCGTGGTTGGGGGGGGGCGGGGAGGGGAAGGGGACGGGCTCTCGGGTAGAATGTTGGGGGCAAAGAGGGGAAAACAATGGAGTTACCAAAGCAGCCCTTTTCCGTTCATGTGGCAGGGGTAAAACAGGAATATCGCAGGGCTAAACTTTCGGGCGCGAGATATTTTGATGTGAGTGGGAAGTTTGAAAGCTTTTGGCGCGTGAAATTAAGTGTTCTGCTCTTGTACGGCAACTATGATATCATGGCCGAGAATTTATTTGTTTTGCACGCAAAAAAAAGTGCAAGTTTCGAAAATCAATGTCTCCAACTCGAAACTTAGATTCTCCATTCAATTCAAATATGGAACATTGAGCTAGTGGAAGCAAATACCATCATATGGTCCAATTCAAATGAAATTCCAAATGTGTTTATCCTAAATATGATGACAAAAAAAATGTGTATGTGTATGAAAAAAGTGGATGATTATAAAGTTTGAACATGCCCGTATGTGTATATCTCTAGGTTTGATATATGAATTTGAAATCACGAAATCCTGGCTTAAAAAATGTACCTCCGTTTAAATGAATTACAAAAAGCTAATGATGGAGTCAAATTCCAAAATTCCAATCTTAGGTTTGTAATTCTGGTACTTCAAAGTATATCACGCATGTTCAAAAGTATCGTTATCTCATAGTCCAAACTGTGAAACAAATTGATCAACCATGAGTGCACACACTATTGACCATATATATCTCAATTACGCTAAAGCCTCTCAAATATAGACACCTCACTCTTTATCTGAAGCCACCCCCCCCCACAAGTCGTTCTCTCCCCCGGACACGAACACATGAGCACATTAAAACCCCCCTCTCTTCTAAAGTTTGGACCCCAATATAGGTCTCTATCACTTTGTCTCTCGGGCATGCACACATCTCTTCCCCCACTCTCTAGGTCTCCCGGCATCTCTCTTTCCCAAGCACACGCACTATATAGAGTGTATCTTTCCCATACACACAAAACATCACCCCAAACGTCTATCTCCCTAGTTATGTGGTTCTCGCACACTCACCTCACTCACCACCCCCACTGCAAACAAGCACCCTTTGTCTCCTTGTGCACCACTCACCTCTTTCTATCTCTCTCACATGCGGACCCACCCCAGCTCCTTCCCTATATACATGTCATGAATCTTTCTATAGCTCCCTAACGTATCATCGTTCTCAATCTCGCACGTTGTTCTCTACACCATCTATTCTAGATCTCTCATGAAGTCTCTATCACACACACGATGACTCGCTTCCCTTGAGTCTCCGTACATAGGCCACTTTCGAACAACATCAACCTTGTCTCCCTATCTATACGCCACTTCCGCACACAAACGACCCCTCTCTCTCCCCCTCTCTTCCTCGCTCTCTCCCTCGCTAGCTCTCTCTCTCTCGCTCTCACACCCCTCTCCCACACACACTCGGTGTCTCTTCCAAATAGTCTGCTCCCCGCCCGCACCCATGCTATCCCGCTACTACACATGCCTTTGTCTCTCTTTGACACACATGTCACACCATTCCCCCTTCCCTACTAGGTTTACATCATTAGTGGTCTCTCTTCTCCACATACACACACTCCCTCTCACACACACACGCGCGCACAAACACACACAGACACGCACAGACACCCATATATATCTGGATCCTTCTTTTAAGACACACACCCTTGCATATTCTCTCTAGCTCTAGGTATGTATATATCCCCCCCTCCCTAGCTCACATGCACACCAAAATTCTCCATCTCTCTAACTCACACATCTCTCCCCATGTCCGCATGTGTATCTCACACACTCACTCTCTGATTATGTCTATGTGTCTCCACGTTACACAACACAAAGCCCCATGCACATGTCTCTCTCTATCCTCCACACACAGAGACACAAAGAATCTCTTATCATTGCCTCAGTCTCTACACATATCACACACGCACGCTGTCTCTCTCTCTCACACACGCTCAACAAAGGTTTTCCCGTGAACAACTTACCGTCTATTCATCAACAGTCATGGCAGTACGGCGAACATGAGACGTGAAAAAGAATAAATCTACACGTGCATAGACCACCTAGTATGACTACTAGGACTAGAGCAAGCCAAAAGCGCTCCACTGTCACCCCCTCCTTATCGGCGACGGGAAACCCTTTGTTTTACACAGTCGAGAAGTCATCGTGCTAAGGCCCCACATGCTCAGCCGTTGAATAGAATGTAGATCCAAGTTTATGGAAACAAGTATCGATAATACGTTTGTATCTCTATACTTATATCTCTTCTCTTATAAAAAAACCGAGTTGGTGATGATGGTATGCCTGCCATCTTGCAATATAGACCGTCCGATCTATATCTGACGGATAGAAATTAAACTAAAAGATACCCGCACCTCTCTCCACATTTGCAGACAAGGCCTTCCCTCATTCATCCTTATCTCCCACAACCTCATTGTTGAGAAATTAAAAAAGGAAGCCTCTGGAACAAACTGGCATGGTGGTCGCTGCCGGCGTCGTCCATCCCCATGCCTCTGCTCAGTCTGACCACCAATCACCACCACGCCCCACTCCTCCTCACGTTATCTCTCCTCTTTCTCGAGTTATCATTAGTTTTTACACATGGGCTTACTCCCGCATGGGTCAATCAAAACAGGTGTTTTATAAAAAAATGCATCTTGATGTTCCATGCAATGCACGGTCATCTTGCTAGTACTCCTACAGAAGACTTAGTTGGTGATGATGGTGTGTCTGCCATCCATCATTTCTGACCATTAGATCTACATCTAACGACTTTGAGGTAAGTTGTTGCCTTTAATCAACAACATCCCACTTCTCTACCAATTTGCAGAAAAACCCTTAATTAGTATCTTAAAACCAACCACATCCCTCCCTCACCTCACCAAAACAGCCCAAGGAATACATTCGGATTGAAACATAATATATTTCTAGTGATATATGTATATCAAAATTAGAGTGTTTTCTATCAAGTTTGTGAATAAGTATTATTCTAATTATGATCTGTTGCAACGCATGTGAACATTGCTAGTATTTCCAACCATGCAAAAAAAAAATGCTAGTATTTCCATAGTTTCGAGTTTTCCATCAAGATATTAGTCACTCATGGTTGATATTTAGTTTGAATTACGTACACATAGGCGCTATGTAACTAGCCATGCTTATTGGTTTCCAAAGCTTAACTTTCACTCCTACTTACAGTATGTAGAGTATTTAACAAAAAACTACCACTTTCAACCAGCCCTAGGAAGAAACTATTGTAGAAAAAATAGCAAAAACATACCCAAAATTTCTTAATCCGCGCCAAAAAACTAGTACCTAGTGCTGATTAGGCTTGTTTAAACCTGTTTGTGACAGGGTTGGCCCACACGTCCGTGCTGACGAGGCAGCTTAAACCAACACATTTTGTTTGACCGTTGACACGAGGGACCCACATCTGACCTTCTATCATGTTCTTCCTCCTCCAATCATTATTTTTCCTAAACATTACTTCAAACAGTTCTTATGCGTGTTCGTCGGTGGCGCCGGTGATGAGCAAGCTGGCCGCCGCTCCGCCGGACGGGCCGAACGCTACGCTGGGCTCCGCACGGGTTGGCAGGCTGGCCCGAGCATGGCTCACGCGTGAGCAAGCCGCCGCGCTGGCCTTCGCTCGAGCCAGATGGCTGGCCTTAGCACGGCGCGTGCGAGCAAGCCGCCGCACTGCCGTGCCAACCTAGCTAGAAAACCTTGCAGACAAGCAGCTGGATGCATCCAGCAGGGTGTGTGCTATCTTGGCTAGCTCGCGGCCGCGAGCGCTGGACGGAGCTGGCATCCGGGCTGCCGCAAGATGGGCTCCACGCCGCCGGCGCTTTTGACCTCGCCTTCTGCCGGTGGCGGTAGCTGCGTCCCATGGTCGAGGATGACTAGGTGGACGGGTCGGAGGTAGGTCACTTTGGGATTTTTGTCCAGGCTAACATGTAGGTCCCACAAGTCATAACGCCTAACTTGCTGGTCGAATAGAAGGCGTTGACTTAAGGGGCGACATGGGTTGAAACATGCCTATAACGGCACTTTGTAGAGTAGTCATTTCTTGGTAGGGCTGGTTGGTAAGTGGTAGTAGTTTCTTGGTATTAGTGGTTTCTTGTAAGGAACAATGTACTAGCGACAAAAGGCGATTCTAGGTTGCGTTGTACTCCAACGAGTACTACTAGTGGTCGCGGGAGTTTATAGCTCGTTTTGTGGGTTCGATCCCGGCCGAACGCACGGCGGCCTTTTTTTTAAATAGTAACCTCGCTGTGAGCCAATATTGTACACTGGTAGTTTGACTTTTGAAGTCGAACGGACGTGTCGCACCACAATCTGGGTGCACTGGATAGCCCAGCCACGTGAACGGGTTTTCCCTCCCATCATCTCGTGGCTCGTGTACTAGAGTAGTACTCCTATATATCAATTCACACCATGCTAAGTTTCTCGCCTGCATGCTCGCCCTAGTCGCACCTCGCTTGTAGCTTCCTCATCAGCTACCATATTTAAACTAGCGCCTCCCAATTAAGTTCGAGGAGCCGGAAAAGCCTGGCGTGGCATTGGGAACTGTGCAATATGGCTCTGTACGTAAAGTGCTACTCTACTACTCTATAGCTTGTGGCGTTGCACGCATGGACTTCGCTCCATTATCGGCTCTATAAAAGAAATTCCTCTTGACATGATTTTTTTTGTTTTGAAACGGAGGCAAAAGCTTTGCCTCATCTCATTCATAAAGAAGGAACTAACAAAGTTCGACGAGATCCATTACACCTCCACAAATGGAAGCGAAAAGCCTAGTCTCGCTGTATCAAAGAACTCAAATGTTCTGCCCCCGCAGTAACCGTCGCTGATAAACAGGCTGCTAGTGTGTGCGTGAGAGCAGCGGCTGAGTAGGCCAGCTACGCGCTTGAATAGAGCACGGAGAGTACGCACTACGCAGGTGTACTTTCCCTGCATTGATAGTACAACGATGGTTCTAGAGAACAGTAGTACCCTCCACTTGCAATTGTAGCTCCTTGGCCTTGAGATTCAAGAGTTCAAAACTGGTGCACTATAGAAGTACAGTACATCGCACTACTAGTTGAGAAAGTAGTACTACTATTGCTATAGTACGAGTACATAGTAAATAATAGCCTCACCATTGCGGGGCACTAGGCACTACCACTATGCGTGCCCGCATAACTTCCTTATCTCCTCCTCGCCAGTTCCTCTCCCCCCGAAGAGACCAAGGCAGTTCGTCGCTGCTCCCATGGATTTGCCAGGCGGTTCTCCTCCTCGTCGGGGCTAGGAGACCTTGGACGACGATCCTCTGGGAGAAATCGCACGCCGCTCCGACGTCCTCACCACCGCAAGACTCGGTGCTTCCTGCACCAACTATTTTAAGACGGTGCTTAAACAGGCTTGGGAAAAGGCCATGCTTGTTTGTCTTCCATGCGTCCTCGAGGAGAAGGTTATTCTATGGGACAATCCATCAAACAGTCCACCGCTCCCTGGCCATGGTTGCATGTTGACTCCGCTAGAGTTGCCGACGTTGAGAGGTAGTCAGATTTTGTCCAATGAGCAAGTCAGTCATGGAGTTTGATCATGTAGTGTATATTCTAAATATAGTACTTAGTTATTCCATCCCGTAATTTCTCCGCTGCCCACCGTCTTATATATAGGTCTGGGTTGGTGCCAACGAAGATTGGCTTGCATACCTTCGGCCGGATACCACCATCATTTTGCACAACATCCACAGCAGTGCGGCCGTTCCCGTAGACCCCTTCTCCACCATTGGGATCGGCTTCCGGACTGGCTGGGCTTGATTACGTATGATGATGCCTACATGAGATTGAAGAAGATAGCAATTGCGGACCCGCCAACAAAGCGACACGGCTATGACGATTACTATCTCATAACGGTGTTCGACATAAGGATTGCCATCAATACAAGAGGCAGTAACGGCAGAGGCTGGCACATGTTGGCCGTGGCAGATTTGTACCCCTACATGTTCGAAGACACCTTGTGCCATGTAGGCCGCATCTTCGCGGTGACAAGCCAGGGGACTTGTTTCATCTGGTTGCCATCCTACGGTACGGGAGATTACAAACGGAATGCACAAACCATCATTTGCATCCCTAACGGTACACCATTAGTTAGCAGGGACCAGTCATCCCCCGATCAAAATAAGATCGCCGATCCTGTATGTGCATTTGCATCCGTGATTCGGTCTAACCTGGAACCTTGTAGCTGAATTTGGCATATTGGGATCAACTATCTTCGCAGTCGTTACCCATGGTACCACTGATGTGCAACATGGTCACACAATCTACCATGATCGGACCATCACCATCTACCCAGGTATTCCATTTTCTCATTGCTGTGTGTTAGAGTAGTATTACTTGTTAGTTATTTTCTTTTCTTGACTGGGACATGTTTACTGTACTAGTACTACAATTTAGTATTATATTTTTTTAACGCTCGCGCCTTCTCTTTCATTGTAGTACTACTTACTAGTACTAGTAGTACTTTTTACCTTGGAGGACGCATATAGCTAGCTAGGCCCTTGAAGACTTGAACCCACTAGCTCCCACCATTTTTGTTTTTCCATGTCTTACTATCTCATCCATGTAGCCAAGAGTGGCTATATAAAATAAGCAGATTATTTTACTTCCTCTATACCGGAGTAGTACTATTTACTGCACAATATTACTGACCGCCATATTTGAGCACAACATTATTATGCATGGACCTTGACCATGTACGTCACCATGTGTCCAGAACTGAGATGCCGCATGTACCAGATGAACGGCACCGAGTTCGACCCCCGTGATGCTATGTGGGTGCCGAGGAACACTCTTGGAGAGTACTCGCTTTTCATTGGGAACAGCTACCCCATTATGAAGCGGATGCCACCTTCCATGCACGACACCGAAGGCCTACCGTTCGTGAAGCATGGTTGTGTCTTCAGTGTGCACCGCCGGATGAACGACATGCTGGGACACGCTATCCCTGATTTATGCCGCTTCAGCTTGGATGAGTCTCCATCGTGTGGAACCGGACTAGAAAGCTGCGACAATGATTCCCATTGCCCATCGCTATGGATCGTGCCATCTATGAAGAACACCTGGGACTGGAACCTGGAGGAGGACATGGAGCCCATCTATAATGTGTAAGTGGAGTATGGTAAATTGTGAATGGTAGCGCTGTGAATATATGTAGACTAGTCGTGCATAAATTTATCACATGAAGTGGAGATGAACTTGTGTGGCATACTGGCATTTGTCCTTTAGAATTTATTACTAGTAAATGTGTTATGTGTATGTGCAACTTGTGTGGCTGTTGCACAGGCTCCAACACGCTCTGTGAGAGAAAAAGGTGGCACAGCTTTGGATATAGGTGACGTGGCGGCATCATACAGTAGCATCGTTCGGTATAGTTGTAGTACTCCTACTAGGACGACAACTCCTATAAAACCTTGCGCTTGGCTCTTTGCCTCTTCGGGAGGTTCAACAGTTCGTACTCCTGTGAACCTTGCACTTGGCTCTTCGCATCTTCGGAAGGTCCAACAATGATGATACTACAGTACAATATGCTTCTAGCAATCTGACACCGAATGAACTGATGCACGTCCACCGCGAGGGCGAGGGCGAGGGAGAGGGAGAGGGCGCTGTAGTCAAAACCCTCTCCTCGTCCTGCGAGCCACCGCGCGCGTGGGCGAGGGAGAGGGCGTAGGCGTACGTAGTAAGCAAGCTTCTCCTCGTCCTGTGAGCCACCACGCATGCGCGAGGGAGAGGACGTAGTAAGCAAGCTTCTCCTCGTTCGGCGAGTTGATGGGACACATCAAAGTAGTAGTACTAGTCCATACTGCATCCTTTCCGGTTAATATGGCTTAATTTGAAATGAGAAAAATACACTGGCGGTCAACGTATGTAACAATACGCTCATTACGGTCACTATATAGTTTTGCGGTGATTATACGGTCACTAGCTCACCATAGAGCACCGTATTGCACCCTACTGATCGGCTACATAGTCGACGTGGCACTTTGTTGACTGGTTAAATTGACACCTGGTTTCTGGGTCCCACTTGTCAGTTGGCAGAGCAAAGAAATCAGTTAAACAAAACTTTACGCAGGCGCGACAGGAGTCCAACCCTTGTGCGCGAACCACCCTGGCTGTGTATGTGAGTGCATGCACGTGTTCTCCTTCGATCCGTGAAAAACTGTACTCCATCCAGCATTAGAAATTTTTCCAACAAAGAGTGTACATCTACACTTCCAATGCACTTATCCTTTAATCTAATCGATATTGATTGACTAATGCACCAACTTGTGCTCTAGCTATAGGCTACATGTCTATCCTTAATTACAGCATGCAACAACCTTCATTTAATCTTCTTCTCTCAATGGTCGCATGCACACATAAGTCTGCTACTTTTGGGCATTAATTATGCCATGAAGTTCTGGTTCCTCTTGGTCAATGTGTAAATCTCTATATGTACAGTCTTTCACGGACGGAGGGAGTAGGTTGAGCACTTGAGCGTGAGCGTGTGTGTTGCGTCGTGTGCTGTGTGCCGCATGGATGCGTGAGTGTTGCGTGCGTGCATGTGTACGTGTGAGTGTTGTATGTTGCATGCATGCATGCATGCATGAGGCTTTTACTCCCTCCCATTGACATGTTCATATTTCAAGCTTCATTAAAACGTTGCATGCAAGAAATAAGAGAAAACTCACCAATGTGTGTAAAAGTTCTGGTCATTTGTTCCTCACGCATGCATTCCAATTAATATGTTCGTAAACACAATTTTCTTGAGGAAAACGAGCCCATTATTGAGTATTTTCGGAAAAAAATTCTTCGGGCCCTCATCATTTACTACTACCTTGGTTGATGATTTTTTTATTGACCTGTTTATAAACCTCCGTCCTGGTTTAATGGTCCCCTTCGTACTTAGTGTAAAATTTTGACCATAAATTTAACTAACAAAGTGTCAATGCATGTCATAAAAAAACTATACCATTAAAAACTATGTTCAAATACGAATACAGTGATATGATTTTTGGTGACATGCATTAATATTTATTAGTTAAATAGATGGTCAAAGTTTGACACAAAATACTACTAGTACTCCTACATTATTGGCGCCGGGTGCCTTGGCCAGTGTTTCATCTTGTTGGATAGGATGAGAGTAGAGGCATAGGGACACTGTAGATAGGAAGTCTTGGCAATCCATTATTCCCCATCTTGGTCAGAGAGAACTATTCAACTAGTCTTCATAGTGAAGTGACAATACACGCTGCAGCAGATGGGACACTTAATTAATAAGCTGAACCAGCGTGTTGGTGTTACTAAATCAGCCTTACCCAGTACTGCCATCATGTTTGCCAGTGGAGCACGCTTTTGCAAATACGCCTACGCACCTTTCTCTTCCATTAACTAACATATGGGCCCTCTTGAGGTAGACCCACATGTCATCGGCTTAACTATTTACACTCCGAAGGACGGTATATCCTGGTAGTAGTACTAGTAGAATTGAGATTTAATGCACTTTCTTCCCTATCCTTCCCTCTTCTTCCTCCTCTCTTCTTCTTCCTCCACTCTTCCCATCGTCAGCCGCACACCATTTCCCCCCGCTCACTGCTCGCCCGCCCATGCCATCTTCCTTGGTAGCTCACGCGTACCATATCCCCCCCGCTCACTGCTCGGCCACACACGCCATCTTCTTCGCTCGCCCGCCCGAATCCACTTCCCTGCTCGCTCGCAGGCACCAAAAACCCCAATCACTCAGCGCCCTAAAAAACCCTATGGCAGAACCGACTGACACGCAGAGCCGCGATTGGAATTCCCTCCCCGATATTCTCTTGGAGCAGATCTGTAATCGTATGGACCTGCTCAGCACCGTGCGTCTGGCCGCATGCTCGGTGTCTTTGTACCGTCTACTCATCTGCAACCGGCCGGCCCTTTTCAAGACACCCTACTTGCTGATGCCCGATCCTCGCAAGTGGCCCAGACACCGACTTGACGATCCTACGAAGGTTGCCGTGGTGCCCCTCGACATGCTACCACTACCTGTCCACCTGTCCTTCATGCGCGACCACTACTGGGCGGGCATGAAGGCCAACTGGATCATCCTCACCCACCAATCCGGTAGTCCATGGCGTCTCATGGATATCTACACCCAGCGAGAGATCACCCTTCCATCGTTGGATACCACCGCCATCGAGCCTCGCGGCCCGCCAGACACTCCTGCCTACTATGCATGAGACACATCGAGCTTTTGGTGCGACCTCCGTTTGCTGAAGGTTGTAATCTGCGAAGTGCCCACACCATCAGAAGACTACATGGATTACAAGCTCATTGCCGTGTTCGACATGGGATTAGTCTATCTGGAATCCGGTCGCCATACATGGTTATGTCTCATCATCAATCCTGTTGAGCCTCCATTTCTATCTGATGCTATAGTGCATGATGGCATCGTTTACGCGGTCGACGCACAGATTGGCTACCTATACTGGTGGAATCTATCGTCGTGTAATTGTTCTATCTCATCTCATCTTTACCTTATGAATACGACTGCCTGTTGATTGTTAGAAATTTAGAATAGATAGTATGTCTATAACCACGTCATTGCTATATGTTACTCTCATTTCCAAGATTTTTATAACCACGCATGTTATTGTTATAGTTGATATTAGAACAGTAGTAACTGCTATGGTAGAATATGAGAAGGCCCTGTCATAGCTATTTTCCTCTCATTTTTACATGATGTTTGAACCATGACATATTGCTAGAATATGAAAGCCATTGGCTTAATTTTTTTAACTTGGGGTATGATTATGACCACGGCATTGCAATTCTCTGTCTATGATATGTGTACTATTATAATAATCTTAATTACAGACATACTCTGAACATGATTGTATATTTTTGTCCTTTTGGTCTCCAATTTGATTTGTTGTAGCAGACGCAAATGCGTTCATGATTCCAGGACCTGGAAATATACAAGTCAATGGGTGGTGGTTTATCGCTCGTTCAACTGACGACGGTCATTTGATGCTCATTCGCACGTACCAAATTGATCAAACCATTTCATCAAACCACATGCAGTACAATGCCTGCGGCGTTTGTGACTGTGATGGCTATGGCTGCTTTGTGTTCAAGAAAGATCCCAGCTTCGTTGGGCCAGGCGTATTCAACTGGAGGCGAGTTTACATCCTCGGCGACCACTCCATGTTCCTTGGGCTCAATTATCCGATCATCCAACCAATCATCGATCATATCACTAGCGATGATTACCATGCTATGCAACTTCCATTCACCAGGGGGAACTGTGTTTACACATCGTACCATGGGTTTCATGAATCACCATATCCAGAGATTCGTCGACACAGCTTGTTGCCAGATAATCTTTAGTGTGTGAAAGGCATCAAGCTTCCATGCGATGAATGGCTTTTGCAAACCCGACATGCGGCGATGTGGTTCATGCCAACAGCAAATATGCACAACTTGATTCGTAGTGATATCTAGACTGAGCCATGTATCCTGCTGCTGCAGCATGACCCTCTTTTGTTGGATATTATGTACTGCAGTTAGTTTGAAGGATAGATACCTTTCTAGGATCAAGTACATCCTAACTCACCTGCGTAGGATGTACTGATAATGATGATGGAGATGCTGTGCAGAAGCCATATATATATCAATTAGGCTTCAAGTGCGTACTTGTTGGTGAAAGTGTTGTCCAATGGGAATTATATTTTGTATTACTCATGTAGCCTACAAAGTCTGTCGCAAAGCCTTGTAACTTCGTACTCCATTTCTAAATTTGTACTAGTCCTCTATACCGTATATTGCACTACTCGTACTACTACCTCCATCCTGGTTTATTGGTCCCCTTCGTAATTTGTGTCAAATTTTGACCATAAATTTAACTAACTAAATGTTAATGCATGTCACAAAAAATTATATCGTTGGATTCGTATTTGAACATAGTTTCCAATGGTATAATTTTCGGTGACATGCATTGACATTTTGTTAGTTAAATCTATGGTTAAAATGTGACACTAAATACGACTAGTAAGTAGTACAGTAGCAGTACTAGTATACGTCGGTCAAATTATTCATCATGTCCTCACATTGAATTGACGTGATAACACGCTGCGCGTGAGGTGACACAAGAGTCCCGGCGGCGTCTTTGGTTCACCAAGGTGACACAAGAGTCCCCTCTCGTACTACAACAGCACTCTCACACTTTCTACAAAATCACTCTCCCATTCTCTCCCGGTCTCCCCACCTCCCAGCCGCCGCCTTGTTCCGATTCATTTGGTACGATGAGCGATGAACTACTGGAGTTGCTATACTTCATTGCAAGTAGTCAAAAGGAAGACGCTGAAAAAATCGATCTGAACAAGGATGCTCTTCAAGCTAGCCGGAAGAAGGAAGGAACCAGCGAGGCCGCTCCTGTGAGTATTCGTCCCGTCGCCCTGTATTATGATTTCGATCTTTATGGGGGTTTTCAAGTCTTTAGAGTCTACATGTAGTAATGAAGCCAAGACCCCAGTTTGTTCGGGTATTGTGGACTTCAGATTTGAAGTACCACTTATCTGTCAAAATCTTTCATCATTTACTTAAAGCAGTTGATTGATCATACATTGAGTACCATTTAACTGGAATTAACCGATGCAAGTCCAAGAAGGATTGGCCGGTGCTGCTGGCTGGCGTCAAGTTCGATCCCACGGATCAGGAGCTGATCGAGCACCTTGAGGCCAAAGTGAGTGCTAACAGCACGAGATCTCACCCTCTCATCGATTTGTTCATACCAACCATCGACAGCGAGCATGGCATATGCTACACCCATCCTGAGAAACTTCCAGGTGAGACACCAATCGACCGTCTACTTGCACAAACATATTCCTTTGTTTATAGCTCTATTTTTCTTTTTAGACGCAGACCTAGTGAAGTAATTACAATTTGACAGTTAATAAAAAGTGAAACAAGTGACTGCAACATGCCAAAGATGTTATGAAAATGCCAAACTAAAACCTGTATTCGACAATACTGCAGGTATCACACTGAGTGGCCTAAGCAAGCATTTCTTCCAGCGCAAATCCAGGGCATTCAAAAAGGGCACGCGGACGCGTCGCAAGATACAGTTAGAGTGAGGCATGCACGCGATGTGGCACAAGACCGGCAATACCTTGCCGGTGATGGTCAATGGCCGGCAGACGGGCAGTAAAAAGGTTCTGGTACTGCACACCAACAAGAACTTTGACCAGCAGAGGACCAACTGGGTGATGTACCAGTACCACCTCGGGGACCTGGAGCAAGAGAAGGACCGGGAGCTGGTCCTCTGCAAGATTTTCTACCAGACGAACACTAGGGCCAGGACTAAAAAGATTATAAGTTAGTTTGGTATTGGTACTTGTACTACATGGTCGTCTGCAAGTTGGTATTGTTGTTAAGGATCTTTCGGTATGAACTTGGCATTTGCTTCCAACCATCATGTTGAGGGTCGACGTGGATATAAAGCTGAATCATTTGTTTCGACGAATTTTCAGGCACCTGATTTTTATTTGATGGGTACCATAAGCTCCTGCCGTTCGAATTCCCAGTTCTCCAAATTTTTTACATCTTCGAAGTACGCAGGGGATCCATCCGATTTCACAGGCTGATAGTTGGACGCAGCACATCAGAACTGGGTTGTGGCATGCCAAGCCTAGCTGCAAATTATTAAAAGAGAGGAGCGATGGATTTGGGCCTTCCAGAACAGTTAAGTGTCGCGACCTCGATCGTGAAGCGCCTCCCATGGACTAAAAAAAGGCCTAGTCCATTATTATTGGTTGAAATATGTAAAATATTCCATAATGAAAAGAAATATGTAAAATACAATGAATTTAGTGCGCTTTCACTGAAAACCATCCGATTTGCATGAAATTCATCCGTGGAACCACAAGACGGCTATCCATACAGAGCCTAACCGTACGAAACCAGCAGGTCCATGGCCGTACGCAAGCAAGTGCATGCACTTATTATCACGATGGAAAAATAATGTTGACGTCTGAGACGGTGAAACCCATGAAGTTTTCAACGTAGTCAATAAATGAGATAATTCTGCAAGTACAGACTGATAACTGGGATCCAGCAGGTATATTGTTTTTTCAGGTCGAGCAAGTTTCAACTGGGCTGTAGACTGCCCAGGCTTGGTTTTGTTTTTAACAGGCCCAGCCCATGACGACAACGGGGCACAAAGATTCAGCAGGTATCAACTGGCCTCTGGCCCGCCAGCCTTAGTTATATTTTCTCTTAGAACATCCGCAGGCAGTTTTTTTACTGAATCAAACACACAGCCAAGTTCTATTTTCCTCTTGAAACGCCATGTCCTACTTCTGTTTTCTAATCTCTACCTATAGTTTTACTAGTTCATATACATGTATTATTATATTGAAAATACATAAAGTTCCCTTTTCATCTTTACATCCTTTTTTTTGTTTTCCCTCCCAGCGCTGATTTTTTTACCACTGGTTTTCCCTAAAACCAACTCAATTGTCCCATGTCTTATTAGCTTAAAAAACAAAATGATATTTTATTTGGCAAATCAATAAGTTCTTAAAAAATAAATGTTTATCTTTTCTGGATTATAACAGTTCGGACTCCACCGAAATATGCAAAATAAGGTTGAAATTTTTGACCGTGGTCCTGGGCAGAAAATGGGTTGTAATAAATTCCTTAAGAATTAGCAAATGGGCTGCAAATTATTAAAAAAAAATAGCAAATGTGCTCTATGTTGTCTGCCACAGATTTGGAGGCTGACTTGTGGGTCTACTAAGTTCATGCGTACACAAGGTTTCTCAAAAAAAGAAACTTAGTCAACAATCGACTCTACCAGCGTCAGACCGTTAGATGTCAATCTAACGGAAATCGTGCTTCTTCAGTCTCTGATCTTCCTGCTCTAGCTGCCCAAACCAGCGCTGGCGGAACCGCCTGCTCCCACCTCCCGTTGCTGGTTGTGCTGCCGGGCAGGCCTCACGGCCCCACCATACTCGCATCCCTGGCCTGGCTATCCCTCTACTCACCCACACCTCCTGTTATTCTTCGGCGACGGCAGCCTCACACTGCGGCCGAACAAGTAAACCCTCGTTCCCACTCCGCGTGGGAAACAACTGCCGAGTCTTCCTTGGCTCCGGGTCGTTCCCTTACTTGGCCTCACCGTCGTCCACCACCTTGGTGCTCTCGGCATGGCGTGGTCAACGAACGACATCCATCGGAAGAGGACTGTACGTGGAGAGGCTGACAGCTGGGTCCACGGCCGCACTCAAAGAAGTGCCTCCTTTTTTTTTGCGAGTAGGAAGTACCTCCTTATTACGCGCAAAATAATGATTCCTCCTCCTGACAGCTGGGAACGACCGGAAGGGCCTCTGTATTTCGCGAAAAAAACATTCCCCCCGCTGACAGCTCGGATCCACCATCTATTACGCACATAAATAATGAATACCCCCGCTGCTAGGTCGGTCCCACCATATTTGGTGGCTGACTTGTGGGCCTACTAAGTTGACGCGGACGCAGGGCTTTGTCAACTTAGTCAATATAAACGATTCTAGCTGCGGTGACCATACAATGTCCATCCAACAGTTGTCGTGCTTCTTCAACCTCTGGTCTTCTTGCTCCAGCCGCCCAAACCAGCGCCGGCCGTGCCGCCTGCTCCTGCCTCCCGTGGCCGGCTGTGCTGACACGTAGGCCTCACCGCCCCACCCTGCTCCCACCGCTGGCCAGGCCTTCCCTCTACTCACCCACACCCCCTCTTATTCTCTGGTGACGGCAGCCTCAAACCGCAGCCGAAGCAGTCAACCCTCATACTCCCCTCCGCGTGGGCATCCACTGCTGCGTATTCCTCTGCTCCGGGTCATTCCCTTCCTAGGTTGCGCCGTCGTCCACCACCTTGGTGCTCTCGGGTGGTACGGCGTCGTCAACGTGGTCAACGAACGACAGCCATCAGAAGAGGACTGTAAGTGAAGAGGCTGACAGCTGGGTCCATGGCCGCACGCAAGGAAGTGCCTCCTTATTACGCGCAAAATAATGATTCCTCCACCTGACACCTCGGACCTACCGGAAGGGCCTCTGTATTTCACACAAAAAATGTCCCCCCTGACAGCTGGGACCCACTGGCTTTATCTTCGCATGGAAGGAACTACCTTCTTATCCCCTGACAGCTGGGACCCACCAGGTTGAATCGAAGGTAGCGTTATCTGTCCGGACGCGAACGTGTACGTACATAGCGGTCGATCGGTCTCTCTGCAGCGATGTACCATGGCCGAGTAAGGAGCGGCACGTGTTGAAGTAGAGGCACCGACGTAGCATGTCACGCAGTCTCGTCTATATCGTGTACACGTACGTACGGCCACCCTACAAGATAGTAAATACAGCTACGTACGTACATACGGGCGGGGTCTCTAATGCGTACAGCGACGTCGTCCTGTTCATCGGCAGCCAACCGGCAGTGTCGGAACAGAGTAAACAGCGTGGCGTGTTCATCGGGAGCCAACCGGCTTGGATGGAACAGCCGAAATGAGGTCTGGTGTACCGCAGAACGGAGGAAATGGCCTTATGTTCGACCGCGTACGGTCGATATGGGGTCCTGTTCATTGGGAAGGGTCTGGCGTACCACAGAACGGAGGAAACAGACTTCTGTTCGAGTGCCTACGGTCGATACGGGGTCCTGTTGATCAGGAGGGGTGTGGCGTACCACAAAACGGAGGAAACAGACTTGTGTTGGAGTGCTACGGTAGAAACGGAGGTCCTGTTCATCGGGAGGGGTGTGGCATACCGCAAAACGGGACTCCACGGGCTACTGTTCATCCACCGTCGACTTCCTCCAGCCTCCACCTGCTACTGTTCATCCACCGTCGTCTTCCTCCTGCCTCCACCAGCTACTGTTCATCGACGGGGGTCCTGTTCATCCAGCCTCCACTGGCTACTGTTCAACCAGCCCTCCACGGGGTCCTGTTCAACTAGCCCTCCACAGGACACTGTTCATCCACCCCCACCTCCTCGATCAGGGTCCTATTCATCCAGCAGCAACGGCCTCTACTACCACGGGATCCTGTTCATCCAACCCCCACCGGGAACTGTTCATCCAACCCCCATCGGGGACTGTTCATCAAGAGGCAGCAACGATTGGCTTCAGTTAGCAGCAGTAGGGAAGGAATCACTCGGGTTCAGTTAATAGCAAGGGATCGATCGGGGTTCAGTAACGTAGCTAGCGCAATCGCTCGGGTTCAGTTAGAGCCCAAAGCCTCACACACACGCGCGTACGTCTATGAGAGAAACGCGCAAACCTCGGTGCATCGCTCGGCCCCAACCACCCACCGTAACCGGGAACTCCCCAAAATTTTCCTCACCCTCACTTCTAACACGATTTTTTCCGTCGTGGACGGCCCAAAGAATGTCATGCAGGTGCGTCCCCGGCCCGCCCAGGATGAAAAGCCCATTTTCTGTCATGATTTTTTGTCATAGAAGTAGGAGCCCACCACATCTTTGATGATACGTGCTTTTGTCACAATTATCGTCATACAAGTGTCATAAGCATGACAGAAAAAAAATTTGTTCAGCCCAAAATGTCACGGATGTGTCTTTTTTTTTGTAGTGTATACTCTCGGGTTCGCGCAAACGCTTTCCCCTAGCTGGCGCGCCAAAGATGTCGTGGTATCACATGGCCACCTATGGGGCCATTGGTCCCTTGTGGTTCGGCAAGGGGAAGAGCGCATTGCACAAAGAGCGGAAAGCACAGAGCAGCACTGCAACGATTACACGGGCAGTTTTACCCAGGTTCGGGCCGCCGCGAGGTGTAAAACCCTACTCCTGCTTTGGTGGATTGATGGAAGGACCGTGGTGGAGACGCAACGCTCTAGCCCGGCAAGGTCGCCTCAGGGCGGGAGCAGCTACGCGCGTACGAGCGTACAAGGGTCCGAATCCTTTCTAAGGTAGCCACGACCCTCCTTTTATAGGTCAAGGGGTTACCACAATGGCCAAACAGTCATTTATCCAATGATTAGATAGCCACAGTGCTATCATACCTAACTCTGCAGATAGGTCAGGGCGCATTAAATGCACTACTTAGTGTCGCATCATGGCATAGCCCGGCAAGCCTTGTCGTGCCATTCAGCCACCTTTTCACCTGTCCGTGTGACACATCGCCTGGACGGGTGTCATTTAGGGATGATCTTCCTCAGAAATGGCCTGCCACGTACCAAATAACAGCCACTTAGTCACTTGGGGGCTCGACACCACACTGATGGGTGACTTGCGTTGCTGTGAGGTGGAGCGGTGGAGCTTTGGCGGGGTAATCCACCCTTGGCGTCCCCGGCAAGCCTGCCGAGGGAGTCTTGAGGCTTGTCTTGGGGTAACCTCGACCCCGCCAGGCACGCTTGCCCGGCAAGGGAGGTTTTTCCTTATTGATATCTTGCTTGTTTGGTTGGTCTTGGTCTTCTTGATCTGCCCTTTGATTTTTCAAAGAGCCATCTCTTCTACTTGGCCTTGTCTTGAATGTCGTAACCTTGCTCTTGAGCCTGTGTATAGTCCGGGCAACACACCTGGTTTTTTTTTGCACCGACAGTCACGTCCGTGCATTTATTGCGGAAACCCAATGGAATTGGGTTCGGATGTGAACACTCACTGTTTATTTTGTGAGGCAATGAATGGCCGATTCGAGAGACACTGTTTTTAAAAGCACGGGCGTGAAGTCTCTACAGCCACGGTTCTGTACCAAGGAGCCACTGTCAAACACATGGAAGTGAAGTCATGAGGGCCACGCTTTTAGTAGTACAAGAGGCAATTTATCAGTTGGCGTTGCTCCTTTGTTAGGCGCACAGTCGCGTGGTTGTAGAAAGCATGCTTTTCAAGCAAAGAACGCATGTCACGGTGCCCCGACATGAAGGTGAAAGCATGGTTGTGCGTCTGCAGTGACACGGCTTGAAGCCTCGAGAGGCATCTGGGTGTGGCCTGTTGAGTAGAAACTCGGTTGTGCGGTCACTAGAGGCACTGCGTAAGGCCCCGGGAAACATGTTTGTGTGACCGTGGTGGTGGCTGTCTATGCTTCAGATCTTTTCATCTCTCCTGTGTCGCAGCAGAGAGGCATGGTCGTATTCTTACAACATCCACTTGAGAAAGCAACGGCTGCAGAAAATTACAAGGAAACCTGTCGCCCTTATATTTTTTTCTCCGCTGAGTAAAAATACTTAAAGAAGCAAAATATGTTCTTCTTAAATTTGTTTTGTTTCTATAACTGCACCAGATTAACTTGCAAGCCGTTTTTATAACCACACCACGAGAAAAACACAAGAGCTTAACTGAGGAGCAAAAACAGTGCAGCGGCTCAACTGCAGCTGCCTCAGTGCGTATGGCAGGTACATACGAGAAGCACTGCTCTACCTGTAACATAGGCACGGTTGTACATGCATTGTGTGCATGACAGGTACATACGAGAGGCACTATTGTACATTCAACACAGGCACGGTTACACATACATCGTGCTTCTCTCCATTGAAAAATAAATCTACTTTATGTCCTTTTATCTTGGTGCCACAGCATTTTATAGTCTTTGGGCCTGTACAAAGCCGCAAAACTTCACGTTTGACACAGCAGTAGATAAAAGTACGGACGGCCGTGCCTCAGTTATCAAAAATGGAGAGGTCGCTCATTTACTACAGACAAAGAGGCACACGTTTTCTCGCACATTTCCACAGGACTAGGGACTATGACATGTTGTAGCATCAACACAAAAAGACATAAAACTAGGTAGATTTTAGCAGTTGGGAGCTCCTTCATGGCTGCACGCAGCACAAAAACAAACAAGCCTACACACGGTGCAAAGACTACAACGCTTGTCTGATAAAGTTTACATAAAACCCGACCTCAAAAGATCGCAACAACAAATAACTCCATCAGCTTGAACAACTAACCCCAGACCTGATTTCAGCATCCACATCTGAATGGATCCATCAAATCCAGATATTCAACACTCATGTTTCTTAAATACGGACCCATGTGGCTGCAACTTGATGATAATCTAAGACGAGCACATTTAGAAGCCTTTTTGTCCCACTTAAGATCCTTTTGTTGCTCTTTTTAAAATACTTCCGTGAACTCTGCGGGAGGGGAAAGAAACTTAATGGTGATGGTCTCCAGATCCTTTGCACTCAGAACAAAAAACGTCGCAAATTCAATGTTACTCCGGGAGGGATCATAATCTTCCAGCGTTACTGTCTTCAGACAAATGTCGTGATGTTTGAGAAACTGCCGGTGTTTGAGAAACTGCCAGTGCTCACCACGACAAGTCAACCATCCCTAAAATATACATGAAAGGTTGAAAATACTTAGCGTCTATAGAAAGAGATAGAGTCCATCGAAAAACCAAATGAAACAATTAATTCTACGACTTCCGTAACAAAAAAGTTTGATAGACTTGTCTAGATATAGATGTGTTCAACAATAAATCATGTGTAGATACGGGTGCATCCATTCCACTAAAATTTAAGACAAGCATTTTGAGATGGAAGGAGTACTACAGTATGCACATTTCTGAAGATCATCACCTCGACAAACAAGTTCTCCAGTTTTGGAAAGAATTGCAACAATTCAACGACGATGTCCACTTTATAATACATGTAGATAAGCAAGGTCTTGACAAATTGCCGCATTGTTGTTAGACTGACTGCCCCCAAACGCTTCATGAAAAATAACAGAAGATGGATCACAAAACTAATAGAATAAAGGTTGGATGAAATAAAGCTTGTTTCCTCTCAAACAAAATGCAGCTGGAAGTATTGTGAAAATTCAATACCGCAAGACATGTGAGACCACGCGCATCCAGTTCAGGTCCAGACACAGCGGTTACCTCCAAGTCCTCCATGAAGCATAGAACATAGATCATCAAATTAATAGAACAAAGATAGGAACAAGTGCAGCTATGTTCCAGTATCATGGAAAGTCAGTACCTAAAGACATGTGGAGGCAGACACGTACACGAATTCACCTAGCGTTTCCAGTTCAGGTGCAGAGACGACGGTTATCACTGAGTCGTCGACCTAAATATCGTGGATCAACCGTTGAAGCGAAGGGGCATCCTCAATAATGAGTTCACCGTGTGCACAACGAACGCCGATGCTTACAAGGTTACGTGACTTTATTGTGATGCAACGACCTCCTCTACTGCAAACAAGCGGCAGGGACTCAAGTGCAGGGCAACTAGAGTGGATTATGCTTTGCAGTGAGACATCTGATATATCAACTTCCACAAGCGAAAGTCTTTTCACCAGTGGTAGCTTAAGCGTCCCTACATAATTGCCTGGTATTTGGCAAAGAGCAAAGGCGAGGGTGTGTAGTGAGGAGGAAAACCGAAACACAGACTCCGGTGCTGAGGGCGTAGATGAAGTGCATTCATCCAGCAGTGTGACCTCTTGCGTCAGGAATCCTGGCAACAGGTAGTAGAACTCAAGAACCTGGAGATTGTTCAGCTTTGATGATCAGAGCCAGGCATCAATGGTGGAGGGTCTGCACTGTAGGTAGCACGCCGGGATAGAGAGGCGGCTAACCGAGCCCTCACGGCCGGACAGGATGGATTCTGGGAGACTAACAACATCAGCGATAGATTTTTGAGAGCGCCGAGTTCCGGAATAGCATTTGCGGATGCGCTCCTCGATGAAGGCGGACATCTTAGAGATGGTCTCGATATGAACTATTTCTCCATCGTTAAAAAGATGAGCGACAAAGATCTCGTGGAAGTCGAGACTCAGAGGAGTGGTATGCCATAAAGGATGCCACCGACGTGCAAGGATTTGAGTACGGATGCCCTCCTTGATGGGGAGACGAGAGATGATCTCACCTAGGATGACGTCCGGGAGATCGCTGATGCGGTCCGGACGAGATTCCTCTTCTTCCTCCTCGGATCGAGGGAGCGCACCCTCGCCACTTCCTGCCCCTTCGACGACCAGCACACCACCAGAAGACGGCGTCGCCGGTGGCGCCACTCTCGCCCTCTTGGTGCTAGGAGTAGTGCATTCCATCTCCACCTCCATTGCTGGGGTCGTGCCGCCCACGACCAGCGCTCCATGAGGTAGATCTGGAAAAATGGATTACAGCATGTCGATCCACGAAACGACTTAGATACCGAGGGGAAGGGGAAGGGGAGGGGTCCAGATTAATTACCTCTCTTTTTTTGACGGGAGGGACCGGATTAATTACTACTCGTAACAAGTAAATGGCCGCTTGAAACATTAAATAGAGCCACGGCTTCGAAGGTACGAGATGCACTGTTGTACACGCAGACCAGGCATGGGCGTGCCCCTCCGTCTTTTAATTATTTACCGCACACATTCATTAGAAGAATCTGTTCGACGCCAGAAGCATGGTTCTACAATCATCTTGCCTCTGTGAGATGCAAAATTTTCCACGGGCACGTTAACCATGAAGTCACTAGAAGGACCGTTTCAAAGTTAAGGAGATTCAAGGCCGTGCATCTGCCTTGCAGATGATTCTGCTGAAATGCTCACCGAAAGAAGAAAGGACGTGAAGTGATGGCAGACGCACGGTTTGTCATGTACCAGACACACAGTCCTGCCTTCGGCATTGTAGATACGAGACGCACTGTTCTACATGCCACACAGGCACGGCCGTGATTCCACGTGCTTCAATAGTTTCTAAAGACGTGACGATCGCATGGGCAGGAACACGGCCTTGCATCTACTGGTGTTCAAAATGTTGCCTCTGACGCGTTCGCTCTCACAGGAAATGCCGTGAACCTACTGCCAGGCACTATATCCATTTGTGAAACAGAAACACAAACACAACCGTGACCCGTTGTGTTTGAAATCTTTGCATCACAGAAGCATGGCGTGAAGCCACACGAGGCATGGTTCGACATGCATCGCAGGCACGGCTATCCGCTCTATATTTCAGTTACTTACAGACACACATTCATTACAGAAGAACGGCCGTGAGAACAGGCAAGGCACGGTTACCAAGAAAGCCACGGTTATGCGTCCCCCAGAAGCACGACCCAGATTCTGTGCTTCAAATGTTTCCGTGCAACGATGGTGGGCATGACCATGAAACCGTGAGAGTCACGGTTTAACACTCAGCAGTGCCATGGTTGTGGCTGTCTGTACTTTCGTTATTTTGATCTCTCTGTGTCGCAGCAGAGAAGCATGCTTCTATACTAACAACATCCATGCTTAGAAACCCACGGCTGCGGAAAATAATAAGGAAACCTGTGCCTCTTATATTTTTCTCCGCTGAGTAAAATTACCTAAAGAAGCAAAATGTGTTCTTATTTAAATTTGTTTTGTTTCTATAATTGCACAAAATTAACTTAACCACAGCACAAGAAAATAAACATTTGACATCCCACCCCCACCCCCTCCTCACCAATCACTTGATGTTTCATCGCTCCACATGCGGTCTTGTTTATGAATCTTCAGCAGTCCATTCTTCCTTCTCCACCCTTGTGCGTAGCTATTCAACCTCTTTACCTGTAATATTAATATACATAAAAACCAAAAAACAATGAGAAAGATGGCTATCATCACTCTTTTGCTTATGTCCTGTTTAAGCTGCATTATTACCTTTTAGTTTTTTATTCATACTGTTCTCCGGTACCAAAGAGTCTCCATTCAGATCTTTCCTTTCTGAAAGTGGACTAGGAAGATTCTATGCCTTGTCCCGGGCTTCCCTGCGCACATTTTGTCTGCTTGGCTTGTGTGATGTTGGATTCTGGCGTAGATGCAAGACTTTGGTAAATGTTGGCTGTTGTCAGTGGGGTGGTTGGAGTTGCTGGCATTTGTCGTCTTCCTCCTGGGCTTTGAGTTCATTCTCTTAAGCCGTTTGATGTCCTCGATGGTGTTGTTGGTGTTGTCGGCCATTTCATTGACCTTGCCCTCTTCTCCTGCTGAATTTTCCTCTTCTCCTCTTCAATCCTCATCCTCTCCTGCACTTCTGGGTTTCCTGGGCAGTTTGTTTTCCTGTGACCCTTTACTCCACAACGGCCGCACTTGGATGTGGTTTTGTTGCCATTTCCTTTCTTCTCAGAACCAGCTTTGGTTCAATCTCCTTTTTCGTGCCCTTTGAGCCACTCATGGGAGGGTTTTTGAGAGTTGCAGCAAGAATGCCTGTGTCTGGTTCCTCAGCAAGTGACGCCATGACTTTTATTTTCATATCTTGCGTACACTCCAGTAGCACATTGTATGATTTGTATTTTCTGCAAGCATGTGAACATATATCCGACAACTCAGCGTAAGCGAGGCCGAATCTCATAGTTTCATCATCTTGTGCCGTCATGCTATTATCTTGACTTGTAGAAAGGAGTTTCAAGCTCTCTGATACATTCTTAGTCCACCTGGGTTGATGAAGGATTTTGGAAGATGATAGACCATGCCTATTTGGTCCATCACCTTAAGCACATGGCAGCATTGAATGCCATGCCTACTCATTTTCTTGCAGCTACAACTGTATATTTCCTTTTGCTCATCCACATCTATCCTGAACTCAGACCTATCAAATTCCTCACCCGGATATGGTTTCCACACTTTTGTTCCAGGCTCACAAATCCTTTTTAAAAAATACTGCCTCCCCTTTGCCAGGTCAGACCACTTGTAATATGTCCGGTTCCGTAGCTCCAGCTGGAATTTCCTGAAAATTTCATTCGTGTATATTTCACTTGCTTCCGTTTCAATCGGAAACCCCGTCTCTCGCGATGGCATCTTCTCAACTGTTCGGTGTCTTTTCTTGTCAAGCGTAGCAAGGCAAGTTTGCTGAATGATGTGATACGCACCAACAAACTTTGTTATAGTGTCCTTGTGGTTGAAATAATTCTTCCACATCGAATTTGTGCTCTCACTGCGTGTGGTTGTTGACAAGAAAGGATAGAAGCAGTCCTTGAAGTGGGCTGGCACCCAAAATTTTTGGAGTTCCCATAGCGTGTTCAGGTGTTTGTTGCCTTCTGCCTTGTGCACAGAAATTGCTGCTTTCCAAGTACGCTCAAACTCATTTGGATCTAGTGTTTTTTTGACGATTCGAAATAAATCATCAGACATCCCTGGGTGCTGCACAAACACTGCTGCGTTTTTTTCCTTCATGTTCTTCCTAATATGCCACCAGCAGAACCTATGCCTCGTTTTGGGAAGAGCTTTCTTTATTGCAGTCTTCATTGCCTGGTCTTGGTCTGTTATTATGTATTTCGGCTCTTTTCCTCCCATTGCCTCGACAAACGTGCTTAGGAGCCATTTGAATGACCCTATTTTCTCATCCTTTAAAAGGCCTACTCCGAACAGGACGGTCGACCCATGGTTGTCGACACCTATAATTGGTGCAAATGGCAAGCCATATATATTTGTAGAGAATGTCGTGTCAAAAGACACGTAATCTCCATATAGATCATAATTCATCTTGCACAAGGAGTCTGCCCAGAACAGGCTCCGCACTGTATTGTGGCAGTCTGTCTCTTCCATGTGGTGGAATCCCGCCCTCTTCCTCTGCATATCCGCAAACAGTTTCATGGTGTCCTCGCTATCAGTATTGCACTCTCCAGCCCTGTCCCGGCATGCAATGTTTCTTATGTCAACCGTGTCGAACATAATTTCTCACCTCGGTTTCCCCATCGTAGTAAAAATCTGCATAACCTTCCTTGGCTCTAACCTTGCCTTCTGCAGCACTTGTATAAAGAATTTCTCCTGAGGTGACATCTTCTTATAGCATCTAATGAACTTCAGCATCCAATCAGATGGGTGAAGTTGGTGGTTGTGCTCTAGGCGTACGTTATTCAGGTACCATGTCCTCCTATCTGTATCCCTCTTCACTGTTATTTGGACTGGGGTAGCCTGTCTGTAACACCCTGGTTTTCGCTCCTTTTTTTTCCTTCGCGGGATTTGACTCCCGTCTCTTTTTCTCGGTGTTATCGGATTTCTTTAGCTCTTGGGTATATGAAGATGGTCATATAGCCTTGCCTTTCCTATCCAACCAGAGATTCTCTCAGGACCAACCTTGCCACTCAAGATCTATTCTCAGGGTTTTGCCGTCGAAACCCTACCTTCCGAGTAACCGGAAGGGAAACCCTGATTCTTTCCGTTCCAAAGGAACCCCAATTTCCTTTGATCTAATGCCACCCAAACTTCTCCAAGTGATCACCCTATCCTTGTAAACCCTAGATATGCAAAAATATTGCCAAGTCATTTGCAATATTTTTCATTTATAATTAATTCCTTTTTCTGCCAGTTAATGGAATTAAATCCAGGAAAATTTCTATCCATCTCCAAAGTTCATGAAAACTTGTGGAGATATTCTTTGTGATCATATTGAGCTCTCACAAAAATATTAGCCATAATTAAATAGGGGAAATTGCATTTTTCTATTTAATGCCAATATTGCATTTTGGGCCCTTTCTAAAGGAACTACCATTTTGGTAGCCAGGAAAAATCCCAAATAATTTTTGGAGCTTCTCCTATCCATATCTTCACCATTTCCATCAGAACCCAAGTCCCATAGTTCAAAGTTTATGCACAGCATCCATTTGCAAATTCTGTCCAGATTTCCAGTTTGCAAAGGAAGTGCTTGAAGCCTTGGTCCATCTGAGCTGAAATTTTTCATGGTGATTAACATTGCTAAATCACTCATGGAAACGAAAAACCAGCTCAATCCATTCATCCATTTCCCCACAGCAATTTTCCTAAGTTTCTGTCCATTTGGAAGCTCTATGAAGGAAGTACCATCTATACTGGTCCATTTGTGTTGAAACTTTGTCATCATGTCCAACTTAGTGGATTACTAATCCATGCCAAAGATCAGGCCAAGATCACTACTGTGGTGGCCACACCACATGACAAACACCTTCATGTCAGAACACTTGTGAGATCTCATCTGTCATCTCTTGCCACCACTTTCCATCCAAACCACGATGAGTCAACTCATTGACCTCTGATCTATCTAGTTGACATGATTTGAGGTCGCTACAAAGCCTTGGACGCGTGGTGCCGGTGGTGACCACGACTTTAGTCGGCAGCCGGCGCGAACTGTGGCAATAGTCGTCGTCCGGTCCCCTCTGGCTGTCCCCAGCTCGCCGCCCAGCTCCCATTGCTCGCCCACATCGCCTGATCCTCTGCTCCATCTCGTCCCCTAGCTCGTTGGCCGGGCCTGCCGACAGCGGGTGCTCCGCTAGCGCACCGCCACGGCACCGCCGTCTCGAAGCTCTGTCGTCGTCGTTTTCCTGTGTCTCCTTCCACCCGAAGCTGATGCCGGCTTCTCCACCCTCCCAGACACCCTGCCGACATCGCCCCCTCCCTCCGCGTTTCCCCTAGCTCCAGTAAGGTGATAAGGGCGCCACGGCCGCCATCCCTATCTCCTCGCCTCAGTCGGCTATAAAATCCGTGGCCGAGCCCCTCCCCGGGCAGCACCGAGCCTCTCACTCTCCTCACTACCCTCCTAGCACCCCGTCCCACCTCTCAGTTGAGCTCGGAGAGCTCCCGTGCCCACACATCGCCGCCATGGCCACCGCTCCCTTCCACCTAAATTCGCGGAGTGCCGGCCCCTTCCCTCTATTCTGCCATCACCAGCAGCCCTACCAGACCCCAGCGGAGCGCTCCCCCACCTTCGCTTGCTCTCCCCGCCACCGAAACGCCGAGGTCCCCGTCGCCCGTAGCCGCCGTCCGCCATGGCCGTGGGCACACACGCTCCCTCCCTCCCCGAGCTCCGCCTCCTACCTGGATGGATGCGGCTCATCGCCCTGAGTCCGCTGGTAGGCCGAGCGCCACCTGCGGTGGCCTGTGCCGGCGGCAACCCTCATCGGGGTCGGCCCTGCCCACAGCCAGGCGCGGGCGAGGGAGGAAGGAGACGCTGACCTGGCCAGGCAGGCCCCGCCATCCTCTGGCCCCACCCGTCGGCTGCAGAGACGAAGTCAACGCGGGCCCGCGTGGGAGTAACTGGAGGCGGCATTTCGGAAGTGCGCTTTCCCTTTGGGAAAGCGTACTCTGCTGCGGCTACGGAAGAACACGTGCTTTCTCCGCGCGGAAGCGTATTCTCCCGAAACTACGCTTTCCATTTAACCCCACCGGCTGAAACCTCTAATTTATGGACGTTCACCCGTTAGCAGCCAAAATGAACAGAATCTGTTCGTTTTTCTGCCTAATGAACGAACGGCCGTAATTCTTCCACCGTAACTCCGATTCAGGTGAATCCAACGCCCACGTCTTCAGTTCGTCGATCCCGTTCCGATGGTATCATTTCCATAATGTTTTGACATTGTGAAAATGACCATTTTGCCCTTGCCCTTCTATTAGCCCCTCCGAGAGAGAATCTTTTCCGGTGAATTCTTCCGCGGCTTCACCGCACTTCTTCCCGGAGTATTCATCGACCCCGAGGCAAGCCGACCATCTGATATATGCCCTAAAGCATTGCTCTGTGTTATTCCTGCGTGTTTAATTAATGAATATGCTGGTGCTAGAAATAATTAAACTCCTGCTATGTAGACATTGTCTTTTACATTACCTGCTACTGCTCATCATATCGTCGCACTAATGACTCATTGTGATGTTATATGGAGATAGGTTGTTATGTTTCCACATTATTACCTCTTACATAGTTACCACCATCTTAAGCTATTCATGATGAATATCCAAGCTTGCTAAGTACTGGCTAAAGCCAAACCTAGTCGGTTGATCCAGAGTCACCTGTCTGGACTTACCCGTGCAACCACATTTGCTGGTATGGGACGGCCTTGACTTGGTCTGATCGCGTGCTCTTTTATCGGTACCACCAATTAGGGAAGGTTATGCGTGCGTGCTACCCTGGCCCGGTGGGCGACGATAACCTTGTGAGCCCAGTTGAGTTATTTGCCGGCGTCCCCATTTGGGATAGTTTAATTGGCCACGACGGTGGCAGGTGTCACTAGGTGACACAGGGGCCACCAAGGACATGACCCTGGGAGGGTATTGTGACGCCCCCAGCTTAATCGTGCACAAATCGTGAAGGTTAGTGCTACCAGGCCAGAGGCCCACTCGGATCAAATATCCAAACCGTTAGTGTATTAGGGGTGTGCGGTAACGAGCAGAGACTCACGATTGATGTGACCCCATCACCCCTTCTTGAGGACTTGCTGCAAGGGCTAAGAATGCCCAGCCGCGCCTCATATTTAACTCTCGGGTACCCTTGTAACACCCTGGATTTTGCCCATTTTCTTTTTTCTTTTGATTTTGGTCCGGATTCGCTTTTCTATGACTTAGTAGTCTTTTAACCTGGAGGGATCACTCTTCATTCCTCTTCCCAAGTGGCTTTCCAACCTCTAAACCATCCCAAGACCCTGCCATTTCCATCTTGGACCAATCCCAATATTCTTTTTCGTGGGAATATTCCTTTTTCTATTAAAGGAATAACCCTGTTTGTCCTGGGTTGTGAAGCAACCCACATTTCCATCATTCCCAAATAATTCTCATAATTTGTTTGGGTCATATCTTCCACAAATATGTTAAATCCTTCCTTGCCATGTTCAAAAATATTTCCCAAATATTCCTTTTCTGATTCTGCCCCAGCTGGCAGTTTGTGAAACAAGTACCCATTATATTTGCTTGATTGCTCTCAAACTTTTTGTGCACTCTTTCCTATCCATATAATTGCCACATGCCAAAATTCAACTTTATTTGGATATTAAATCTCTCTTGGCTAATTTCCAAAGTTTCTGGGCAACTGGAATCTTTGTGAAGCAAGTGCTAGCTAGGAGTATCCAAATAAGTTGAAATTTTGCAAGCATATTCATATGCTCAAACTATGACTCTACACCAAGTTTAAACTCTATCCAATCATCTATGTGAGCATAGCATTAAATCTTTGTTTCTAGTCATATTCTCACATTGTGAAGCAACTATATTTTATATTGCTCCATAATTGCTGAAAATTTACCAGAGCATTATTCTACCCATATAACCTATCTCCACAAAATTTGGGCTCATTTCATCTTCCCAATAATTCCCAAGAATTTTCCTAAGATTCTGGTCACAGAGGATAGCTGTGAAGGAAGTACCATTTTGGCTTGTCCAAATGGCATGAAATATTTATGGCACTCTCATATGACCAAATCATCATCCTATGCCCAATTTCAGCTCAAGTTGCTACACTATGTGAGTGGCACATCAAAATCTAATTTCTGGACCAGATCTGGCAGTTGTGAAGCAACTATATTAAATACTGGTCCATTTCTTTCCAAACTTCATAGGATTGTAGTCCTTCCTACCCTAAACCTCCCAGACATCTTGTTTGGCTCTTATCACTCCTCTACTCATCACAGCTTCATGCCCAAGTTAGCTGCAGTAAACTTCAGAGGATCATTCACATCTAAGCACAGTGCGCTTCATCGAGCCATCACCTTAGAGAGACTGTACCTTGGAAGGACAACACCCTGGACATGACTTGGCACACTAGAGTGCACCGCATGAGCTAGTGCACGTGGTGACCACGCTGCTGGCATGCCAGCCAGCGCGCTCTGGCGATGGAACCCTTCGGCCTCGTCGCGTTCCTCCTCTCCCTCGCCATCTAATCATGTCCAGAGGCTTCGCCTCGTCATCGCCCTCGCTCTAGTCCCATCTCCCCCTCCGGATTCTTCCCCCTTGCGCCACGGCGGTCGCCGTCACGGCTCTGTTCGCCCGTGACCCCGAGCTGTCACCTCCCTCCCTGGCTTCTTCCTCCCCGAGCCGTCGCGTTGCATTGAATGCTCGTCAGGTCGGCAACGCTCCCGTCCAGCCAGCTCGCCTGCAAGCTCCAGTGCGGCGATAAGATCGCCACCACGACCGAGCTCATCCAATCACCTCTGCCTGCCTATAAATAGGCTTTCCCCGAGCCCTCTGAGCTCACCCACGGACTCCTCTCCTTCCCAGAAACCTCCCGAGCATCTCCCCCGAGCTCGAGTCCCTCTCCTCGCCGTCCATTGCCATCACGGTCGCCGGTGATCTTCGCCTAAATTCCGGCGAACCGCGCCCCCACCCTCTATTCCACCACCACCTGAGACCTCCACATCCATCTGAGGGCCGCCCCGCAACTCCTCCCCTCTTCTCCACGACCGTAGCCCCTTTCCCCAAAGCCAACCAACACCACCGTCGGCCATGCTCGAGGTCGCTGTCGCTCCCATCGCCTTTGGAGTCCGTGGATGGGGTAAATGGATGCGCCGCTCCTCGGGGAGCACGCCGGTGGCCGGAGCCTCGTCGGAGGTGGCCCGTGTCACCGGGGCTGGTCGCCGGAGCGTGCGACCTCCTCTGGAACTCGGGCAAGCGAGCGAGGGAGAAGAAGACCCTGGCCAGGCGGGCCCCACCTGTGTGCAGGACCCCCGCGTCAGCCACCCGAGCTTTGACCTCGTCCGCCCACGTGGATAAGTGGCGGGCCCCGCCTGTCGGTGTCCCAGGCGCTGACCAGGACCGGGCCCAGCTGACTTAAGTGGAAACGACTTTTCAAAAATGTGTTTTCTGGTAGCGAAAGCGTACTCCGCTGCTTCCTCGGGCTAAAGTACGTTTTCTCTGCAGGGAAGCGTATTCTCGGAAAAGGCGCTTTCTGTTTTCAGCTGCCAGGGACTTGTTTGTAAAGAATCTTTTGCAGATTGGTCCCTGAACTTCACCTAGCTGTATCTTTTTATCCACAACTCCGATCGAGGTGATTCCAAAGCCCACATCTTCGTATCGTCGAGCCCGTTCCGATGGAGTCATTTTCATAATGTTTACACACCATGAAAATGACCATTTTGCCCTTGCCCCTAATCAGCCCCCTTCGAGAGAGAAACTTTTTCGGTGATTCCTTCCGCGATCTTTCTGCACTCCTCCCCGGTGTATTCTTCATCTCCAGGCAAGCCACAACTCTCATCTGCATCATCGCATTGCAATGTCATAGTTTAACTATTTACTTTAACAGCAAGTATAAGTTATTCGTGAAGTGGATTGGATTATGCAATGCTTGAGTTAATTCTCGGATAGGTGACTACCATGTTAATGACTGGATTATTAATAACTAGTAGCTTACCCACTCGTTGGTGCTATGATGTTAAGATCACTGTCTATGATTATTTTGGAGTTCATCCGACAGTTCGAGGAGATGAATTAGTAGCAGTGGATTAAGCATACTGGTTATCGGAGTGTCAACCGTGACAGAAATATCATTCGAGGATTAGATGCTTTCATGGTTGACCTTGGGTCACCTGTCCGGACTTATCCGTGCAGCCACATTTGCCGGTATGGGACGGCCTTGACTTGGTCTGGTCGTGTGCTCTTTCACCGGTACCGCCCGACAGGGAAGGTTATGCGTGCGCGCTACCCTGCCCCGGTAGGCGGCGATAACCTTGTGAGCCCAGTTGAGTTATATGGTACCAGGTCCCCGATTGGGACAGTTGAGTTGGCCACGACGGTGGCAGGTGTCATGGGGTGACACAGGGGCCACCCAGGGCTTGACTCCGGGGGAGGATGATTGCCGGTGGTACGATGAGAGAGTCACGGGTCAGGCAGGTTTCGTTGGAGCAAAGCTGGTCCACCCAAATGGGATCACGAGGTCAGTGCTCCATGGTGTGGGTAAAGTGCGCAACCTCTGCAGAGTGTAAAATCTATTCGAATAGCCGTGTCCACGGTATTGGACAGTCCGTCCAGACCTCACTAGGTGGTCAACCATAGTAGTGATAATGATGGAAGAACTCGTCGTATGATCAGAAGTACTCGGTGGATCGTGAGTATTCTGTGGGTTGTGAGACAACTCGGAAGAGAGTAAGTTTGTCAGACTTGACGTGCAGATGGAATCGGGTATATGAGATGTTAGCCATGGGATGGCTATGCGATATGAGATGTTAGCCATGGGATGGCTATGCGATGAGTGGTCGGATGACCACATGATTGGGATTGGACTTGGCACAGGTTCAGATTAGATCCTGAGATTATTCGGAGTATGGATTAATATGCTTCACCTTATTGCATTTACTTCAGTAGCTATTTTACTATGATGTTGTCTTGCCTTAATGCTGATGTTTTCTGTGAGCTTGCGAGTACATTCAAAGTACTCACCTGGCGTGTCATGCCAGTTTGCAGGTCATGCCATGATTAATTGCTTGCTTGTCAAGGATCCCGAGTTTGCGACCTAGGAGACGCGTTCTAGCCAGAGTCCCTACGGAGTGGAGTCCATCACCGTTGTCGCTGTTCTGCTGCCGAGAGAGTTACTCCGCTGTTAGCATAGAGCTACCCCGGGCAGGCATAGTGTCACCGTGCCGATGTAATCCTTGTACCCTTTTGTAATCATATCCATTGTAATAAAGAGCTGATTTGTTCTATGCCAACAGTGCCGTATTCTAGAGGACTTGTCCCTGGGCTAGAATACGGGGCGTTCCAGTTTACTCTAAGCCAGGGTGCCACAACCCTCTAGGTCAACCCGTCTCCATATCACTCACGGGTACCCCTCAGGGTTGACCCGCCTTTCCAAGTAACAGTTGTAAAGTCCAAGTATCCGTGTGTCCATAACATCAAGGGAATCTGAGGTATCACCCTCATTGGATCCCTACTCGATGTAACCGTCAAGGTGAACTCGGAGGAATCACCCTCGATGGGTTCACACTTGAGGTGTTGCACGACAACATCGTTACCAGAAGTGGTGAAGGAGGAATCACCCTCAATGACCACGACCGAGTAACTTCTCTACAGAGTTAACATCAGAAGTGCTAAACGAGGTATCACCCTCGGCACTCAATAGTAACGCTGCAGTGTCGTACAGATAAAGGGGATGTGATGTGCGGTGTTGGGGCCTGGTTGTCGAGTCTTTCGGTAATCTAGCGGAGCAACTGGGACAAGTGGGGTCATTGGTGGGTCTCTATCCAGCCTATACTAAGTAGTTTAGGATAAGCAGGTAATTATGAAAAGCAGGTTACAAAATCAGGTCATGCATCAAAATAGGTGAAGCAGTAATAGCAGAAATTCTAATGCAAGCATAAGAGAGAAGAGAATATGCGATATAGGCATGCTCAAGGGGGGGTGCTTGCCTGGAAGCTCTGCTGAAAAGGAAGAAGGGTCGTAGATGACGTAGTCGATCACAGTGGCATCGGCAGCGGTCTCGGGGTCTACCGAAGAGAAGAGGGGGAAGAAACAATAAATATAGAGCAAACAAAGCATCACAAAGCATAACATGGCAATACGCAGTGCTAGGAGTGATCTAACGCAGTGCTAGGTGATACAGACGAAGAGGGAAAACATCCGGGAATGTTTTCCCAGTGGTTGGCATTTTTTGGACAGATGAAAGAGAGGGGACGGTTCCATGTTTGCTATGCTAGGGGCACGTGACAGATGAACGGAGTGCATATTCGGATACGTCATATTTTTCTGATCAACTTTCATGTACAAAATATTTTCATCCGAGCTATGGTTTATTTTCTATGATTTTCAAAAGTTTTAATAATTTTCTGGAATTTATTTAATTAATTTAAGTCAACATTATCCAGAATAGTATGGGATGATGTCAGCATGACGTATGTGTGACGTTAGCAGTCAATAGTGCGGTTGACTAGAGTCAAACCTGACCTGTGGGTCCAGTGGTACCCACTGGTCGGCCTCACAGTAGTTAATTAGGGATTTAATTTAACTAAATTAGGTTAATTAGGGTGGTAGGGCCTACTGTCAGTGTCTAATTAGTGTTTTAATTAATTAATTTAATTATTTAACCGATTTTCTATTTACTTAAATTCGTTTAAACGGGCGGGACCCATATGTCAGTGACACGGGGCCAGCCCAGTCAGCGTTGACTGGGTCAATGGGCCCAGGGGGCCCATGGTCAGTGGCTGAGCGGTGGGGCCCACTGCGCCACGTCGGGCGCCAGCTCAGCGCCGGTCACCGGAGTTCTTCGGCGAGCTCCTACGACGATGACAACTCTGGTGAGCTCGGGATTCGTCTACGGGGCATCAAATCGGACGTGGTTTGGCTTGCTCGAACGAGCACTCCTTGGCGCATCTCATGGTAGCGGTGGTCGGAGCTGGGGAGGCCGGAATACTCGCCGGCGACGACGTTGGGCGGCAGTGGTTTCGGGCGTGCTACGGGATGGGAGCTACGGTGCGCGCGCGATCGAAGCAAGTGGCTAGGCGAGGCCTACTCGATGCGGCGAGCAAGATGGGCATGAGCCCAGTACCATTTGGTCACCGGAGCTTTGCCGACGGCGACGCGGGCGACGGAGCGATCGGGCATCTGCAATGCGACCACTACGACGACGCAAACGCGTAGGGGAGAGAGGGGAGAGGTGCGGCAGCTCACAGTGGCCCTGCAGGTGTGAGTAAATGTGCTCGGGGAAGGGCGACGGCGGCGAATCAACAACGACAGACGGCGACGATCCGAGGAAGACGACGGTGTGATCCGGCGATGTAGTGCTCCTCGGCTCCAACGGGTGGCTCCAGGAGGCGTAGCAGTCGACGACGGTCACGGTGGACAGGTCAACGAGGCGGAACGGCGGCGGTAGCTACGCAGGCGAGCAGCGGACGGCGACAAGGTTTCGGCGGGGTGGGGAACAAGAGAGAGGGGCGCACGGGGGCGAATGGGTAGCTAGGGTTGTGGGAGAGGGCGAGAGGGACTCGGGGGCGACCTTATAGGCGCCGGGGAACCGTGGGATGGACGACAGCGCGGCGTTCAGTGATCGGAGGCGTGCGCGCGCTGACGCGTGCGAGAGGAGGGCGACGACCGGCTAAACGGGCTGGGCTTTGCACTGTTTGACTTAGGCCCGTAGGTACAGTAGCGCGTAGGCCTTTTTCCTTTTTCGTTATTTCTTTTCTGTTTTTCTAATTTTGTTTCTGTTTTGCAAATCGTTTAGCCACCATTTGAGTTTTGTAAAATATGTGACTTAGCTCAATAATTATAGTGTTACATTAACCACTGCCAGAAAATGGTTTGGAGCCAAAATGATTTCATTTGAATTTTGGATTAAATGAAATGGATTTAATCATTACTGTTTTGGTACGGTTTCATGATGATAGAGTCATTTGAATAATCCAATTAATGTTGATCTTATTTTTATAATTGCTTTGGGAATATTTGCAACAATATGAACATTTTAGTTCCTGTAATTGAGCAACTTTTATTTTCACTTTAAGTTTGAATTGCAATTTGAATTGGAATTTGAAATGAGCTATGATCCAAATGATGATCAAGCACTTTTAATCATGGTGACTAGGCATTATCAGAGGGTGATCACTGAAGTGTGATGCTGGGGATGTTACAAATCTCCTCCACTACAAGAAATCTCGTCCCGAGATTTAAGTGGGGAAGTAAAGGGTAACTTCGGAAGAATTGACCTTTGTAGGGTCGAATATCTGGTGGACAACTCAGGGATTGTGACCGAAGTATCTCTCGAGTTGAAACTTAAGAAAAGCATCGAGAGTAAAATAGGAAGGTACAATAAGAAGTTTCAAGCGAATGGACAATCGGTCGATACCTGAACAGAGTGTGAAAAGGGGTTCAGAGCATCAGGAATAGATCATCTCTCGAAGGGTGGCTCGTGATAACACACAAAGCCAAGAGCATATGATACTTCGGAATCAAGGATATATAGGAGAGTCAGGTTCTGATCCTGTGGAACTGTGAGGGGGGTGTCGATCAAAAGTAGGGAGAACGGTGACATCTTACCGGTCATGACAACAATTAAGCAGTGTAATAGATACTTGTCAGTAGCCAATTAAGACATACAGATCCATACATAAGTTCGGTTACAGCCCAGCGTCATAATAGCATGAAGGTAAGCTAGACAAGTTAGGTGGCACGCAGGCACGCGGTGGAGGGATACAACTACGCGACATGCTACATCAACGTCGAGGAAAATCACTGAAACGGGGTAACTGCAAGTGCGGACGACAAATGTTCGTCATAGGAAAATCCTGCTCTCCATGTGCACTCTGATGCAGAATCTGGTCTCGAGCTGGAAGAAGAGGTCCACATGCAGGTGTGTGACCTCCAACAGCAGGCCAATCAATACCAGCATACATCTGAGTCATGCGCGGGTAAAGGATGTACTCTGGATGTATCCCTGCATGAACAGCTAGTAGCAATTGCATCATAGCATCGTAGAGGCATGCTCGAGTGGCAAACAACTCGACGGCAAGCACCCGAATAGTGCGATCCAGAGCTTGAGTGTACTGAATCAGAACCTGCGGGTCGTAACGATGACGCTCGTACGGGGCACAGATAGCTGTGTAGTACCTAGTAGCATCTCCAGCAGGGGCATACGGAATGTATCAAAACTCAGAGGCATCCAAGCTAACGCTGAGCTCGCCTCGGAGACGTGCGACAGCAGAGTAGGCGGCATCGTGGACTGCCATCTCAATCGTCACGCCGATACCGTGGAAAAGGTGCAGCTCAGTGTCTGAGTCATCTTGCTGATCATGGATACGAACGTCAGCATGGTACTGCTCCTGGTTGAACTCGCGGTAATCCCCGTAGACCATGTACTCGGGGTACCAGCGGTAGCCCAGTCTGGTCAGGAGGGCGATCAGGACAGCTGGAAAACCAGGGGCATCACGAGCCCAAGTGCGAAGCACAAGCTGCATCGCAGGGCGTGATGGAAACAAACGATCCATCTGAAACAGAGGAAATTCAGGATTGTCAAATGACAATGAGAATTATAATACAACTCGGAGAGAAAAGGTTAAACAAACCGATGAAAAGGAAAATGATTATCAGACTAATCAGATCAATGGTAAGGAATAAGCACAGATATACAGCTCTCCGGATAGACAAGAATTACGAGATCCTAAGTATCGGCGTTAGTAAGTCCATTTTAACCCGAATATAAGAGAATTCAGAGTCCCAGAGTATAGAAGAGGAATAAAAGATCCTAATACCACCCAATTGGCAACGTGGGCCCATAAGCCACACATCCAAGTTAGTAAAACAGTTTTGGATGACTAGACTCAACTTCGGCCAAGGAGTTGGAAAGGGGGGTTCCTACAGGCACTCGGCTCTGATACATAACTGTGACGCCCCCGGCTTAATCGTGCACTAATCATACACGCAAATGCACAAGACCAAGCCTAAGGACTCACTTGAAGGAATCACAACACAACTCTAAAACATAAATAAAGTCATACAAGCTTTATATTACAAGCCAGGGGCCTCGAGGGCTCGAATACATAAGCTCGCGCACAAGCGTCAGCGGAAGCATCAGATATCTAAGTACATATATGAAACAGAAACAGATAAGCCTTTAGAAAGGCGGGGCAAAACAAAAGCTATGATCAAAAGGAGCAGGCCTCCTGCCTGGGACCCTCCTAACCTACTCCTGGTCATCAGCCAACTCGTAGTAGTAACCACCCTCGGGGTGGTAGTAGTAGTCGTCGGCAGGGGCAACTGGCTCCGGGGCTCCATCATCTTGTTGCATCAAACGGATATGGGGAAAAAGAGGAAGCAAAGCAACCGTGAGTACTCATCCGAAGTACTCCGCAAGCAAGGATCTACACTACATATGCAACATTATCAAAGAATGGCTGTATATGTGGATTGGGCTGCAGAAATGCCAGAATAGAGAGAAGGCCTAGTCCTATCGTAGACTAGCATCTTCAGCGGTCTTGCGGCATCATCTTCAGCGGTCTTGCAACATTAGGAGAGTGTAGATTAGTACATCATAAAGTAGTAGCAGTATTAAGTATCAACCTCGGCCAGAGATCCTTTCTCGACTTCCTGCGAGAAAGCGATCCCAGAGCCCTACTATCCATTTCTCACCATTATGTTCTAGTTGTATCAATCGGGATACAACTCCAAGCGTCCGTTACCGAGGATCCAGCTATGCATAGATTAGTTCTTCCCTGCAGGGGTGCACCAACTTACCCACCACGCTCGCTTAACTCCGGACGGACACACTTTTTTGGGTCATGCCCGGCCTCGGCCAAACGATACGCCGCAACCCGACCTAGGCTTAACAGAGAGGTCAACACGCTGGACTAAACCTATGCGCCCAGGGATCTTGGGCCATTGCCCCGGGAACTCCTGCACATTGCGTACGCGGCCGGTGAGCAGACCTAGCAACCCACACTATCAAGGCAGTTGCGTTACGCGGTCCAACCCGGCGCGCGCCGCTCAGTCATTGACGTCCATTAAGCTTCGGCTGATGCATACGACGCAGAGTGCCCATAACTGTTCCCACGTGAAAGTTAGTGCTATCGGGCCAGTGGCCCACTCGGATCAAATATCCAAACCATTAGTGTATTGGGGTGTTCGGTAATGAGCAGAGACTCACGATCGATGTGACCCCGTCGCCCCGGCTCAAGGACTTGCTGCAAGGGCTAAGAATGCCCGGCTGCGCCTCGTATTTAACTCTCGGGTACCCTCCAGGTCAACCCGTCTCCACATCACTCGCGGGTACCCCTCAGGGTCGACCCGCCTTTCCAAGTAACAGTTGTAAAGTCCAAGTATCCGTGTGTCCATAACATCAAGGGAATCTGAGGTATCACCCTCGTTGGATTCCTACTCGATGTAACCGTCAAGGTGAACTCAGAGGAATCACCCTCGATGGGTTCACACTTGAGGTGTTGCACGACAGCGTCGTTACCGGAAGTGGTTAAGGAGGAATCACCCTCGATGACCACGACCGAGTAACTTCTCTACAGAGTTAACATCAGAAGTTCTAAACGAGGTATCACCCTCGGCACTCGATAGTAACGCTGCAGTGTCGTACAGATAAAGGGGGTGTGATGTGCGGTGTTGGGGCCTGGTTGTCGAGTCTTCCGATAATCCAGCGGAGCAACTGGGACAAGTGGGGTCACTGATGGGTCTCTATCCATCTTATACTAAGCAGTTTAGGATAAGCAGGTAATTATCAAAAGCAGGTTAAAAAATCAGGTCATGCATCAGAATAGGTGAAGCATTAATAGTAGAAATTCTAATGCAAGCATAAGAGAGAAGAGAATAGGCAATATAGGCATGCTCAAGAGGGGGTGCTTGCCTGGAGGCTCTGCTGAAAAGGAAGAAGGGTCGTCGATGACATAGTCGATCACAGTGGCATCGGCAGCGGTCTCGGGGTCTACCGAAGAGAAGAGGGGGAAGAAACAATAAATATAGAGCAAACAAAGCATAACATGGCAATACGCAGTGCTAGGAGTGATCTAACGCAGTGCTAGGTGATACAGACGAAGAGGGAAAACATCCGGGAATGTTTTCCCAGCGTTTGGCATTTTTCGGACAGATGAAAGAGAGGGGATGGTTCCATGTTTGCTATGCTAGGGGCACGTGACAGATGAACAGAGTGCATATTCGGATTCGTCATATTTTTCTGATCAACTTTCATGTACAAAATATTTTCATCCGAGCTACGGTTTATTTTCTATGATTTTCTAAAGTTTTAATCATTTTCTGGAATTTATTTAATTAATTTAAATCAACATTATCCAGAATAGTATGGGATGATGTCAGCATGACCTATGTGTGATGTCAGCAGTCAATAGTGTGGTTAACTGGAGTCAAACCTGACCTGTGGGTGCTGTGGGACCCACTAGTCAGCCTCACAGTAGTTAATTAGGGATTTAATTTAACTAAATTAGGTTAATTAGGGTGGTAGGGCCTACTGTGAGTGTCGAATTAGCGTTTTAATTAATTAATTTAATTATTTAACCGATTTTCTATTTACTTAAATTCGTTTAAATGGGCGGGACCCATATGTCAGTGACACGGGGCCATCCTAGTCAGCGTTGACTGGGTCAATGGGCCCAGTGGGGCCCGTGGTCAGTGGCTGAGCGGTGGGGCCCGCTGCGCCACGTCGGGCGCCAGCTCAGCGCCGGTCACCGGAGTTCTCCGGCGAGCTCCTACGACGATGACAACTCCGGTGAGCTCGGGATTCGTCTACGGGGCATCAAATCGGACGTGGTTTGGCTTGCTCGAACGAGCACTGCATGGCACATCTCATGGTGGCGGTGGTCGGAGCTGGGGAGGCCGGAATACTCGTCGGCGACGACGTCGGGCGGTGGTGGTTTCGGGCGTGCTGCGAGATGGGGGCTACGGTGCGCGCGCGATCGAAGCAAGTGGCTAGGCGAGGCCTACTCAATGCGGCGAGCAAGATGGGCATGAGCCCAGTACCATTTGGTCACCGGAGCTTTGCCGACGGCGACGCGGGCGACGGAGCGATCGGGCATCTGCAATGCGACCACTACGACGACGCAAACGCGTAGGGGAGAGAGGGGAGAGGTGCGGCAGCTCACAGTGGCCCTGCAGGTGTGAGTAAATGTGCTCGGGGAAGGGCGACGGCGGCGAATCAACAACGACAGACGGCGACGATCCGAGGAAGACGACGGTGTGATCCGGCGATGTAGTGCTCCTCGGCTCCAACGGGTGGCTCCAGGAGGCGTAGCAGTCGACGACGGTCACGGTGGACAGGTCAACGAGGCGGAACGGCGGCGGTAGCTACGCAGGCGAGCAGCGGACGGCGACAAGGTTTCGGCGGGGTGGGGAACAAGAGAGAGAGGGGCGCACGGGGGCGAATGGGTAGCTAGGGTTGTGGGAGAGGGCGAGAGGGACTCGGGGGCGACCTTATAGGCGCCGGGGAACCGTGGGATGGACGACAGCGCGGCGTTCAGTGATCGGAGGCGTGCGCGCGCTGACGCGTGCGAGAGGAGGGCGACGACCGGCTAAACGGGCTGGGCTTTGCACTGTTTGACTTAGGCCCGTAGGTACAGTAGCGCGTAGGCCTTTTTCCTTTTTCGTTATTTCTTTTCTGTTTTTCTAATTTTGTTTCTGTTTTGCAAATCGTTTAGCCACCATTTGAGTTTTGTAAAATATGTGACTTAGCTCAATAATTATAGTGTTACATTAACCACTGCCAGAAAATGGTTTGGAGCCAAAATGATTTCATTTGAATTTTGGATTAAATGAAATGGATTTAATCATTACTGTTTTGGTACGGTTTCATGATGATAGAGTCATTTGAATAATCCAATTAATGTTGATCTTATTTTTATAATTGCTTTGGGAATATTTGCAACAATATGAACATTTTAGTTCCTGTAATTGAGCAACTTTTATTTTCACTTTAAGTTTGAATTGCAATTTGAATTGGAATTTGAAATGAGCTATGATCCAAATGATGATCAAGCACTTATCATGGTGACTAGGCTTATCAGAGGGTGATCACTGAGTGTGTGCTGGGGATGTTACAATCTCCTCCACTACAGAAATCTCGTCCCGAGATTTAAGTGGGGAAGTAAAGGGAACTTCGGAAGAATCTTGACCTTTGTAGGGTCGAATATCTGGTGGACAACTCGGGATTGTGACCGAAGTATCTCTCGAGTTGAATTAAGAAAGCATCGAGAGTAAATAGGAGGTACAATAAGAAGTTTCAAGCGATGGGACAATCGGTCGATACCTGAACAGTGGTGAAAAGGGTTCAGAGCATCAGGAATAGATCAATCTCTCGAAGGGTGGCTCGTGATAACACACAAAGCCAAGAGCATATGATGATACTTCGGAATCAAGGATATATGGAAGTCAGGTTCTGATCCTGTGAACTGTGAGGGGGTGTCGATCAAATTAGGGAGAACGGTGACATCTTACCGGTCATGACAACAATTAAGCAGTGTAATAGATACTTGTCAGTATGCCAATTAAGACTACCAGATCCATACATAATTTCGGTTACGCCCAGCGTCATATAGCATGAGGTAACTAGACAGTTAGGTGGCACGCAGGCACGCGGTGGATGGATACAACTAACGCGACATGCTACATCAACGTCGAGGAAATCACTGAAACGGGTTGTACTGCAAGTGCGGACGACATGTTCGTCATAGGAAAATCCTGCTCTCCATGTGCACTCTGATGCGAAATCTGGTCTCGACTGGAAAAGAGGTCCCACTGCAGGTGTGTGACCTCCAACAGCGGCCAATCAATCCAGCATACATCTGAGTCATGCGCGTGTAAAGGATGTACTCTGGTGTATCCCTGGCATGATACAGCTAGTAGCATTGCATCTAGCATCGTAGAGGCATGCTCGTGTGGCAACAACTCGACGGCAAGCACCCGAATAGTGCGATCCAGAGCTTGAGTGTCTGAATCAGAACCTAGGGTCGTAACGATGACGCTCGTACGGGCAAGATAGCTGTGTATTACCTAGTAGCATCTCAGCAGGGCATACGGAATGTATCAAACTCAGAGGCATCCAGCTAACGCTGAGCTCGCCTCGGAGACGTGCACAGCAGAGTAGCGGCATCGTGGACTGCCATCTCAATCTCCGTCACGGCCGAACGTGGAAAGGTGCATGCTATGTGGCTGAGTCATCTTGCTGATCATGGATCGACGTCAGCATGTACTGCTCCTGTTGACTCGCGTATCCCCGTAGACCATGTACCTCGGGTACCGCGGAGCCAGTCTGGTCAGGAGGGCGTCAGACAGCTGGAAAACCAGGGGCATCACGAGCCAGTGCGAAGCACAAGCTGCATCGCAGGGCTGATGGAACAAACGATCCATCTAAACAGAGAAATTGCGGATTCAAATGAAATGAAATTATAATACAACTCGAGAGAAAAAGGTTACACAACCGATGAAAAGGAAATGATGTTTATCTCCCCCATACCTACCCATTCTCGATTTGCATCTAATCTAGTGAGCTATATCTAGATAGTATGTAGAATAAGCACAGATATACAGTCTCCGGATAGACAAGGAATTACGAGATCCTAGTATCGCGTTAGTAAGTCCATTTTTAAACCGAATATAAAGATCAGAGTCCCAGAGTATAAAAGGAATAAAAGTCTAAACCACCCAATTGGCAACGTGGGCCGCATAAGCCCACATCCAAGTTAGAAACATTTTGGATACTGACTCAACTGTCGCCAGGATTGGAAGGGGTCTACAGCTCGGCTCGATACATAACTGTACGCCCCGCTTAATAGTGCACTAATCTACACGCAAATGCACAAGACCAGCCTAAGGACCACTTGAAGGAATCAAACACAACTCTAAACATAATAAAAGTCATACAAGCTTTATATACAAGCCAGGGCCTCGGGGCTCGAATACTAAGCTCGCGCACAAGCGTCAGCGAAAGCATCGATATCTAGTACATATATGAAACAGAAACGATAAGCCTTTAGAAAGGCGGGGCAAACAAAGCTATGATCAAAAGGAGCAGGCCTCCTGCCTGGGACCCTCCTAACCTACTCCTGGTCATCAGCCAACTCGATAGTAACCACCCTCGGGTGGTAGTAGTAGTCGCGCCGGGGGCCAACTGGTCCGGGCTCCATCATCTTGTTGTGCAATCAAACGATATGGGGAAAAAGAGGAAGCAAAGCAACCGTGAGTACTCATCCGAGCTCCGCAAGCAGGATCTACACTACATTGCAACATTTATCAAAGAATGTGCTGTATATGTGGATTGGGCTGCAGAAATGCCAGAATAGAGAGAAGGCCTAGTCCTATCGTAGACTAAGCTCTTCGGGCGGTCTTGCGGCATCATCTTCAGCGGTCTTGCAACATTAGGAGAGTGTGATTGTACTCATAAAGTAGTAGCAGTATTAAGTATGCAACCTCGGCCAGAGATCCTTTTCTCGACTCCTTCGGAGAAAGCGATCCCAAGCCCTACTATCCATTTCTCACCATTATGTTCTAGTTGTATCAATCGGGATACAACTCCAAGCGTCCGTTTCGAGGATCCAGCTATGCATAGATTAGTTCTTCCCTGCAGGGGTGCACCAAACTACCCACCACCTCGCGTTAACTCCGGACGGACACACTTTTTTGGGTCTGCCGGCCTCGGGCCAAACGATACGCCGCAACCCGACCTAGGCTTAACAGAGAGTCAACACGCTGGACTAAACCTATGCGCCCAGGGATCTTGGGCCATTGCCGCCGGACTCCTGCACATTGCGTACGCGGTGCCGTGAGCAGACCTACAACCCACACTATCAAGGGCAGTTGCGTTACGCGTTCCAACCCGGCGCGCGCCGCTCAGTCATTGACTCCATTAAGCTTCGGCTGATGCATACGACCAGAGGCCCATAACTTTCCCACGTGAAAGTTAGTGCTATCGGGCCAGTGGCCCACTCGGATCAATATCCAAACCATAGTGTATTGGGGTGTTCGGTAATGAGGGCAGAGACTCCAGATCGATGTGAACCCCCGTCGCCCCGGCTCAAGGACTTCTGCAAGGGCTAAGAATGCCCGGCTGCTCCCGTATTTAACTCTCGGGTACCCTCCAGGTCAACCCGTCTCCACATCCCTCGCGGACCCCTCAGGGTCGACCCGCCTTTCCAAGTAACATGTTGTAAAGTCCAAGTATCCGTGTGTCATAAATCAAGGGAAGCTGAGGTATCACCCTCGTTGGATTCCTACTCGATGTACCGTCAAGGTGAACTCGAGGAATCACCCTCTATGGTTTCACACTTGAGGTGTTGCACGACAAGCGTCGTTACCGAATTGTGTAAGGGAGGAATCACCCCTCGATGACCACGACCGAGTAACTTCTCTAAGAGTTTACATCAGAAAGTTTCTAAACGAGTATCACCCTCGCGCACTCGATAGTAACGCTGCATGTCGTACAGTAAAGGGGTGTGATGTCGGTGTTGGGGCCTGGTTGTCAGTCTTCCGTAATCCAGCGGAGCACTGGGACAAGTGGGGCATGTGGGTCTCTATCCATCTTATACTAAGCGTTTAGGATGCAGGTATTATCAAAAGCAGGTTAAAAAATCAGGTCATGCATCAAGAATAGGTGAAGCATTAATAGTAGAAATTCTAATGCAAGCATAAGAGAGAAGAGAATAGGCAATATAGGCATGCTCAAGAGGGGTGCTTCGCCTGGAGGCTCTGCTGAAAGGAAGAAGGTCGTCGATGACATGTTCGATCACGTGGCTACGGACAGCGGTCTCGAGGGGGTCTGACCGAAGAGAAGAAGGGGGAGAACCAATAAATTAGAGCAAACAAAGCATAAACTGCAATACGCAGTGCTAGGAGTGATCTAACGCAGTGCTAGGTTGATCAGCGAAGAGGGAAAACATCCGGGAATGTTTCCCAGCGTTGGCTTTTTCGGACAGATGAAAGAGAGGGTTGTTCCATGTTTGCTATGCTAGGGCACGTGACAGATACAGAGTGCATATTCGGATTCGTCATATTTTTCTGATCAACTTTCATGTACAAAATATTTTCATCCGACTACGGTTTATTTTCTATGATTTTCTAAAGTTTTTAATCATTTTCTGGAATTTATTTAATTAATTTAATCAACATTATCCAGAATAGTATGGGATGATGTCAGCATGACCTTGTGTGATGTCAGCAGTCATAGTGTGGTTAACTGGAGTCACACCTGACCTGTGGGTGCTGTGGGACCCACTAGTCGCCTCCAGTAGTTAATTAGGGATTTAATTTAACTAAATTAGGTTAATTAGGGTGGTAGGTGCCTACTGTGAGTGTCGAATTTCGCGTTTTAATTAATTAATTTAATATTTAACCGATTTTTCTATTTACTTAAATTCGTTAAAATGGGCGGGACCCATATGTCAGTGACCGGGGCCATCCTAGTGCAGCGTTGACTGGGTCAATGGGCCCAGTGGGGCCCGTGGTCAGTGGCGAGGCGGTGGGGCCCGCTGCGCCACGTCGGGCGCCAGCTCAGCTCGCGGCACCTGGATTTCTCCGGCGAGCTCCTACGACGATACACTCCGGTGACTCGGATTCGTCTACGGGGCATCAAATCGGACGTGGTTTGGCTGCTCGAACGAGCACTGCATGGCACATCTCATGGTGGCGGTGGTCGAGCTGGGGATGCCGGAATACTCGTCGCGACGACGTCGGGCGGTGGTGGTTTCGGGCGTGGCTGCGAGATGGGGGGCTACGGTGCGCGCGCGATTCGAAGCAAGTGGCTGGCAGCCTACTCATGCGGCGAGCAAGGATGGCATGAGCCCAGTACCATTTGGTCACGGAGCTTTGCCGACGGCGACGCGGGCGACGAGCGATCGGGCATCTGCATGCGACCACTACGACGACGCAAACGCGTAGGGAGTGAGGGGATTAGGTGCGGCAGCTCACAGTGGCCCTGCAGGTGTGAGTAATGTGCTCGGGAAGGGCGACGGCGGCGATCAACACGGACAGACGGCGATGAATCTAAGGAAGACGAATGTTGGGGCTGTCGATCCGGCGTGTGTGGCTCCTCGGCTCCACGGTTGGCTCAGATAGCAAGCATCTCGATGACGGTCACGTGGACAGGTCAGCGAGGCGGAACGGTGCGTAGCTACGCGGCGAGGCAGCGACGGCGTGAAGTTTCCGTGCGGGGTGGGAACAAGAGAGTAGGGCACGGGGGCGATGGTACTAGGGTTCGGGAGAGGCGGAGGGACTCGGGGGGACCTTATCGCGCCGGGGAACCGTA